>OZ007597.1:195453005-195618005 GCA_963931845.1 Maratus michaelseni | reverse complement strand
TTATACCGTAAATTCAACAATTTCTTTCTTTTTTTTTTTTTTTTTTTTTTTTTTTTTTTCAGTGTTGTACTGCATAAGATGAGTATGAGAGACTTGAATTAAGGAGAAGATATTCATTTCAAACCATTTGCAGCCACACCTTTACAAAAAAAACCATTTTAGTCAGTTTGGGAACTCTGTTTATCATCTTTCGTACATTGAAATAATTTTTTTAATTTGGTTCCGTAGTCTGTAAGTCTATTTCCCAGAAACAAACATTTTGCGCGGTAGCGTATTTCTGCTTATTTTACTCTTTATTACTGTTAATTTTACGGTATAATACGAGCAGCTGGGATGCCAGTATTATACCGTAAATTCAACAATTTCTTTCTTTCTTTTTTTTTTTTTTTTTTTTTTTTTTTCAGTGTTGTACTGCATAAGATGAGTATGAGAGACTTGAATTAAGGAGAAGATATTCATTTCAAACCATTTGCAGCCACACCTTTACAAAAAAAACCATTTTAGTCAGTTTGGGAACTCTGTTTATCATCTTTCGTACATTGAAATAATTTTTTTAATTTGGTTCCGTAGTCTGTAAGTCTATTTCACAGAAACAAACATTTTGCGCAGCAGCGTATTACTGCTTATTTTACTGTTTATTACTGTTAATTTTGCGGTATATTATACCGTAAATTCAACTTTTTTTTTTTTTTTTTTTTTTTTTTTTTTTTTTTTTTTTTTTTTTTTACATGATACTTGAATTAAGGAGAAGATATCTTCATTTCAACCCATTTGCAGCCACCCCTTTTCAAAAAAAAAAAAAAAAAAAAAAAAACTTTTTTATCGTCTATCGTATATTGAAATAATTTTTTAATTGGTTCTGAGTCTGTAAGTCTACTTCCAAGAAACAAACATTTTACGCGGTAGCATATTACTGTTTATTTTACTGTTTATTACTGTTAATTTTACGATCTAATACTGAAAGCTGGGATGCTAGTATTATACCGTAAAATGAACATTTTTTTTTTTTTTTTTTTTTGCAGTGTTGTACTGCATAAGATGAACATGATACTTGAATTAAGGAAAATATCTTCATTTCAAGCCAATTGCAGCCACCCCTTTACAAAAAAACATTGTAGTCTACTTGGGAACTCTTTTTATCATCTATCGTACATTGAAATAGGTTCTGTTGTCTGTAAGTCTATTTCTTAGAAACAAACATTTTGTTCTTCTTTACAGCATTAATATACCCTGATTCCCCATAAAAAATTAAAGTAACATTAAATAATAAGTTGGAAAACATTGGTTTAGTATATACAACCGTTATTAGGTGCTTTCGTAATTATATAAATACGTAGCACCTATAGTCGTCATCTGGTCCGTCCGTCTGTCTGAATATAACAGCGCAAAAACTACTCAACCGAATGGTTTGAAATTTAATATAAATAAATCATTGCAGAATTTTGTCGAGTCATTTAAAATGTTATCAAAATCGAATCGAAACTTAAAAAGATATTAATAAATGTTTTCTGAATCTATTAAATCGTATCATACGTAATTAATTTAATGATATCCCATGATAGGTAACGATTATAGGTTGTCATGGGGATTACGTCCTATTTAAGAAGGAGTCCTATTATTTCCGTATTGCTGAATTTAAAAACCGAATTTGTGTACTAAAATTGTTTAATTATTAGTTACTAGCCGATCCCGCGCAGAGTATCTGCACTCTAGTGTATACTCTTTTAAATACTATATGCATATTAAATACACGAATTTCAGCATTATATGTATAAATATTATCCACAAAAACTTCTCCACTTAGGCCTGGGAACTTTGAAATAAAAAAATATATACACATCATAATATATGGACACCATTTAGAAATATGAAAACAGAGGTATTTTTCCAGCATCGTGCATATAAAAAACATTTGCATGCACACAATAGTTGCTGGATACTCTTTAAAACTAAAAAAGTGTATACATAAATATTATATTGAAAATATCTACACCATTCACAATTAGGAAATTTTTTATATATATATTTTTTAATTTTCTGCATCGAAAACATCTTTATATACACAATTGTAAATTTCAGAGCTCGGAGATATTATTATTAATTTTAACTGACCAATTGTTTGTGTTCTGTTAGTATGGCTCGTCCTTTAAGCTTTTAGGGTGTCACCGTTGAAAAATCAATGTTACTGAAAAGTTGCTGCACTGGCTCTTGTATATCTGGATAGCAAATTGGGGGAAACTCAATATCTTTCCCCCTTTGACATTCGCCAAACTGTAACAGCGAACTTGCTAACACTCTCTCTGTTTGAAACAAAGCCATTAAATAATAAGCCCAGTCAGATAGTGTTAAATTTGTTAGCGGGGACACTAGCGCCATTCCTCTGCTGCGGAAGGAGGACTAAACAGAAGTGCGTCGCAGAGAAACGATACGATTTATTTATATCGATATTTTATACGATTTTTATCGTTTGTATCGATTTTTTGTTTTTGCACTTCCTTTAAAAGCTTGCTAATTATTGGGATATTTTACATTAAAGCTAAAATTATAATGAAAATAAAAATAAAATTGGAATTTTAAATATTTTTTTTGTACACATTTTAACAAAAAACTGATAGTTTAACAAGAATATTTTATAACAATATTTCATGATGTTAAATGTTTTTGAAATTTTTTAGCAATTTAATAATTTAAAATCTAGTAATTGAAATATTTACTCAATAAGAATGAAGATTATTAAAAGATTTTATGCATACAGGATAACTAGAATAGAAAAAAAAACTGAACATTTTTATATTTTATTGGATTTTTAAGAACTATGCAATTAAAAATTTTACAATTTATCAGAAATTTTTTCATAAAATAAATAAAATATAAAACGAAAAGAATAAATAAAATTTAACATCATGAAATATTTTTGATAAATTATTAGTTTTTTGTTAAAAATATATACAAAGAAATATTTAAAATTCCAATTTTATTTTTATTTTCATAATAGTTTTAGCTTTAATGTAAAAGGCCCCAGTAATTAGCAAGCATTTAAAAGAAGTGCAGGTTAAATTGCCCATAACATCTCACAATTTTGTATTCAGCATATCATTTTTTAACACTGTCCAACCAAGTTGAAAAGGGTTTATGACTTCGGTTTGTCTGTCCATGCTCTAACTCTCATAAATATACTCTAATTGCCCTGAAATTTTTGTCGTTTACTATAGCATGTTCCCTATTTCAGCTTATAGTTTTTTTACAGGGACAGTCAAAAATATTACGTTACATTACAGTCAATGGGAAATAATGATTTCAAGTGCATTTTGATGATGCTACGTCATTTAAAACATGATGAAATTGATATATAATTATGAAGCACATCAAAACAGGCGTTTTGTAGAATATGGTATGCAAAACATTAATTATTCATTTACAGGGTCAAACAAAAGAATTCTGTTACACATTGTTCTATGGGGGAAAATCGTTTGTAGGTTAATATAGTGATATTTCACTATTTCAAACATAATGAAAATTATATGCATTACTGAGGTGCACTTATTAATTTCTCTCATCAAAGTGGTGTGAATTGCGTTTATTTACAGGGAGACACAAAGATATCAGTTACAGTACAGGTGTGTTATTTAGAGTCAATATGTGATATGTGGGTTTCAACTTTGGTTTGCGTTTTAAGTTTAACTAAATTTTTTCATAGTACGTGTGTTTATAAACTCGGTTGTTCATATGCACGGCTACACAAGGGAATCCGTAAGTATTACAGATTATGGGAGTGAATTACTTAAGGGTAGTTTTTAATTGTGTTAACCATTTTCCTGCTGAACTATGTTTAGTAGACTAATAAAAGTTTGTAGTATATAAATAAATTCATATACAGAGCTACACAAAGAAAAATATACATTGTCGTTTAGGGTTGGTAATTGCTGCGAGTGAATTTTAAGTTGCCTTTTAGCTTAATTATTGGAGTGTACAAAAGCTTCAGATAATATGCAGGGCTGTGCAAAAGATTTTGAGTGCATTTTCATTGGTTAGTGAAAATTGCTAAATGTGAATATTGTAACTGAACTAAATTTTATCATGCTATATATCCCCATCTATTGATCATATACAGGGCTGCACAAAATAATTCGACTACTTTTTTGACACTGGAATGTAATTTTGACAACTGTATTTTTCAATATGTTATATGTTTTCTATAATGTTTACTTACATATCTCCCTTCACCTTATTTAACGGTGAAGTTTCATTACAATTTTCTGGCTGTGTTGGAAAGTGTTTCATAATCACACATAATTTTTTGTTCTTGTTTTTAATACATTGATCTAGTTCTAGTTGCTAAAAATTATATTTACAAAGAAACCACTTTTGGTGCAGCTCGCACCTAGCATCCATACATGGTACATTTCGTAGCCCTATACATAAAAGTTAGAGAACTGACAAAATTTCTCTGTTAAAGTCATATTTTTAATTTTTTTATACTATATTATTTTTTCATTATTGGATTTTTAATTGATAATTTCATGCCAAAAGCGAGTCAAGTCGCCAAATAGGGTGCTATGAATCCAAACCACTACTGACACAGCAGAAAAGTATGACATTCGTCCAGGGTTGTCTGAAAAAAGTCTACAGTCAATGTCACGCCACCAAAAATGCAATTATAATGTTGAAATTTTTCAAAATGAAATTCGTAGGTTTTTAAAGAGTTTTTTAAACTTCTTTCAATATTTTATTCTTACTATTAATTAATTTGTATTTTAAAGTATTTAAAAAACTTCTCTGTTAATAGTCCAATAAATGGTCTCGAAAATTGCATTTTCTGAAAGTTATGCTGCTGTAAAATAAAAAAATGATTTTAACACAAAATTTTCAACAATTCTCAAACTTCGTAATATAGGGCTTTAAAATGCCACCCTGTTTCAATGCTAGGTGCGAGCTGCACCAAAAGAGGTTCCCTTGTTAGTAAAAAGCTTATTTAAAGAAATCAATATAATTGACCCTTCTCCCTTAAAAAACTACGAATTTTCATTAAATAAATATTTTATGTAAAAACAGATCATCATGAAATTTTGTAAAAAAAATTTCTTGCACCTTTTGGTTCAAATATCCACAGATACTTTAGAAAAGAAAAAGAAAACTTATGATTTTAATAATTTAGTAAACTGCAGCTAAAATGCTACTTTAAAAAATAATAAGACTTCAAACTTTTAATGTAACTATTGGGTTGCTCGGAAAGTTGGTTCGTACCAGAAAATTCTATTATTAGACATTAAATCAGATAGCTAATGTCTAATAATTGACGGGCAGAATTTTCTGGTACAAATTCTTAAGCAGAAGGAACTTTCTGAATAACCCAATATATGTATTTAATGACTAATTAGCTGATAGTTAACTATCAACATTTGTATAGATTTCTCTGTGGCATATGTTAAATTTAATCGAATCATTGCCTCTAGTATGTGAATTATATACTATATTAGAGATGAATTCAGCGGTTGGGGCAGGGTACACATACACCAGATGATTTGCAATTTTATGCTTTTATTTTTATATTATGTTAAAATTGTTATTATAAGACAGTATAAGTAAGCTGTATTTCAAAACACAGGTACAATGACAAAGATTGTGCACTTAAAAAAAAAATGAAAAAGTTTCCTGTTGGAAATGGAATTATAGTTACCCTTATCGATAAGAAAACTTTTCCGAACCTACAAGGAATAAAATCTGGAAAAATAGAAAGTTGTTTCTTTCTGTCAAGAAACTTTTCCTTTTTGATTCAGAAACTTATCTTTAAATACAGAATAAATTCCTGTAGATTAATGAAATCTCTCCTTATGTATAAACAAAAGCTCCCCAAATCAATAAGTAAACTCATCTTTAATAATAGAATCAATTCCTATAAATCTGTATAACTTTCAATTCACACAAAAAAGTTTTGAAAGAATAGACAGAAAACATTCCTTTTTAAAAAAGAAACATTTCTGAATTATTCATTCGGGAATCTTGAAAAAGGTAAAAATACCTCTGTAAAATAGTAACTTTCGTTTCTTTATGGAAATATATATATTTTTTTTAATCAGAAAAAAATCCCGTATCATAAAGACTTTTTCCTTATAAGGAGTAAGAACAATGACAGATGAAAATACTCACCTCTTGGACACTATTTTTGTTTCCTTTTATCTAACTTAAATATTATTAAGAATCTTTTTTGCATGCCTATTCACACAATCAGAATTACAGATAAATGGGTAATAAGAATAATTCAAGTATGTTAAGATCATAAAATAGATTACTTTGGTATGTTTTGTATTACAATGGTCCAATTTAACGTATTGTCATCTTTAAATTTTATTTATTTGTTACAAGTACACTTTTTTATGTTCATAATATACATAGCATACTTCTTGTTTATCTGTAATCTGCGTGTATATGTATCCTTAATATATTCAGTCAAGATAAAAAAAAAAGCAAAATTGTCCAAAACAAACCATTTCGCCTGCTAAAATGTTCCCGCACCCTTAAAAGCACATTTTTTTTTTTTTTTTTTTTTTTTTTTTGTGAAAAATGTAAATTGTCATATAAATGTAAAACAAATCTGGTGAAAACAATTTAGCTTTATCTTTAAATGGTTTTCTTAATTGAAATGAATTGGAAAAATTATCAACATGGAACTGAATAGACATAATTCAAAAACATTGTTTAATACTAACTATTCTCTCGTTTTAGCAATGATGAATTCAGCAGAAGGCTTGGGATACACACAGTGGAGGATTTGTGGTTTTATGCTTATAAATATAATTTTTTATGTTTAAAGTTATATCATAAGTAAGTTGTCTCTAAAAACACAGATAAAACGACAAAGTTCATGGTTCATACACTTGAGAACGATTTTATGTTTATATTTGTTGTAGAAGTGCAATGTTCACCCCCCCCTCCCCTTTTGGAGGAGAATTTTTGTTTTAACACTGACCTTCACAGTACCCATAACCAAAAATAATAATAATATTAAATTTAATGCATTTCATTTTGTATGGAGTGTTTTTAAAAAGGTAAAATTCTACATATTTTTTATGTTATATAAGTTAGTTGTTTCTCAAAATACAAATATATCAAATAAAATTCAAACACTTTTCAAGGATGTTCAAGGGTTGTTTCAGATCAAAGTGTGAAAAAAAGGGAGAAAAAAAATACTTTTCAAAAATTAAAATCAGATTTTTTAATTAAGGATTTTTTTTCTTCCTAAGTTAAGATATTGATATGCAACTTAGATTTGTAGGAGGTTTTAAAAATAATCTGTCTTCATACTTCAGGTATTCTTGTAAAAATCTTGCTAAAATAATGTGTACTAATATATATATATAAATATATTATTATAATAAATCAAGCTGTCTTAATGAAGACAAATTCTGGAACAATGTTATTCTTTGAGTTGGCAGAAGTAATTTAGTAACATACAGATCATTTAAAAGTAAACTAAGACAATATTTAGAAAAAAATATACCGTATACAATTGTTTAGAAATCAGATAATCTTTAACTTCAAAAACAATTTCCCCAATTTTACTTTACAAATATACATTAAAAAGTACTTTTTATTTCAGATTGTTTTGTATCTTTTCTATTGTTATAACTCAAATAACACAAATATATTTTTTTTTTTTCTCTCAGCTCATATCTAGATGTAAAGTATTTTGTACACCTGAAAAAATTTTCAATCATTTTGTACTTTTTAGTATTATTATTCATTTGGAGGAAAGAATCTTTCTAAATATATTTGGTATTTTTTATGTTAGCCGGATGTCAATTATATAGAGATGTAATCATTGGCACCCATCTAACATAAAAATAGCAGTTATTTGTATTCTTTAATTTTTATTTAGTACTTTACTTAATTATTACTATTAAGTAGAAGCATTAATATGTGTCTTTGTGTAGAATATTATAGTGAACATGGTATTTTCAGGTACTTTAATAAGATGTTTTAATAAATTTACAATCAGCAGAAAAAGAAAAAAAAATCTTATCTATTTATATTATTAAAAGAATTTTCAAGTTTCTGTTCAAGAGAAAACATATAATTTTTTTTTGATTGATCATTTATAAACATATGTAGACTTCCAGCCTTTATTATCTGTATTTTGTGCTTTCAAACGCTGTGAAACAAACATAGATAAAAGTTGAAAGATATTATAGAATAAACATCAGTAGTATTAATTTATCAAGCATAGTAGAGCAAAAATTTTGGCTTATTTAATCTAAATAACGTGAAGGTCGTTTAAATTTTTCAAGAATAAAATTTCAACATTGATTTACATCAATGATAGATCTTATTTTTAATCAGCTTACCATAGTTTAGGTATACACAACATTACATAAATTAAAATGGTTCTAGAATAAATATAATACATAAGAAAAAAATCACCACATTGCTTGACTATTTCAAAGAATTCTTATCAGATCTTTAGATATTACGATATATATTTTTTTCAAGACAATATATTACAAAAAACTTTTAAATAATATAGTTATTTAGTAAGGTACATTTATACCATCGGTAAAAATATCATACATTAAAAAATAAAGTAATATCACTACAAGAGCAGAAGTGAAATCTCAAATCAAGTTGCTTTTCATGATATTGAATTTTTTACTTAAAGATTTGCGATTAAAGAACATTACTTCAAAATTAGAAGTAAGATAGGGATTTCCCCTTATTTCTTATTACTGACTTCTCCTATTACTTAACATTTAATCAAAGTAATTAACTTAACTGCAAAAGGATAACAATGTTATGTGGTGGATAGACAATAAAGATGATCATTTAAAAGAACAAACACATTTATTAAACATTTAAAAACAAACAATAAATAAAAATGAATGTTTCAAAATTATATTATTTTGTGATACTTTATATTTAATTGAAATAATAAAATACAGCTCACAGATGCAAAATATTTACATCTTGAGATATTAGAGTAAGATAGCTGTTTGCAGAGTGTGTGCTTCTGGTGTCATTAAAGGTCATTACCATGATGATATAGAGCGATCACCACAAAGTCTGTAATTATTATACAAACCGATTTCCGACTTACTCTTTTCCTGAATTCCAATAAGCTTTATCCATCGCTGACATCTAAGGAAGACATAAGAATTCAAATTTGAATTAATATAAATTACGAGCATACAATTTGTGGATATTTACAGGTTGAATAGGGGAGATTTACTTGATGAAATTTTATCATCTTCTTAGGAATACTAACGATTTAAAAGAGAGAATTTTTAAAACGTAAACTGTTGGCATCTGATGCCTACTTTCTGATGGTGAAAATCTTGTTTTAATAATTATATTAGGTAATGAGTAATAACGCTTCTAAATTTCCCCCGTAGACTAACATTAGATTTCATGATCGGGAGTTTCAGTGAAGCAGCCCCTTAATAATGCATGTGTTGTTACTTATATATGCCATATGTACATCGTATACACATGTCATATATGACCTGTACTTAACAAATTTAATAAAATCTAGTAACGAAGAAAACATTTCGCAGGTAAAAAAAATATATTGAAATATCCTTATATATGTAATTATCCTTATATATGTCCTTGTATATGTAATTTGACAAAACACAAATTTTTATTTTATGAATTGAGAAAAATTTAGATAATTAAATTCAAAAAGATAACATAAACTTCCTTTTGTGATATAATCTCTAAAAAAAAAAAAAATAATGCTATAAAGGCCGAATTAACTGGCATGTCCGAGAAATGCTGATGCCTCAGCAGTTAAGTGCTATAAAATGGCTATCTGATGATTGGGGGGGGGGGGGGGGGGGAGAGAGAATTCAACATTGATACCATGTCAAAAAAAAAAATTAATTTAACAAACTACAATAACCATTAGGAAAATGTTCCGAAAGCTTAAAAAAAAAATGCCTGCCAAGGTTGCAGTTATGATTTCGCCAACATCATCGCAAAGCTTATATATGCATCCTAGATACGCATATATATAATATATATATAATATTCCAAACATTCCTATATGTGCCATATACGTCATTACTGTAGTAAAAATAGTTTATTTACTGTTGGACCTTTTAACGTGCAGTTAATGGCCACTCTAAGTTTATGTATATTTAAGTAGGGGTAATCTTTCAATATAAAAATATATATATTTCCTGTCTTTATATAGTAAACAGTTGAAAATCATATAAATAGGTAAAGTCTTCTTACCTTCTGTTTTCGGGATTCAGGAATTGTGTATCCAATTTTATCGTGTCATTTATTTATGACTCTGGTTCCGTGTTTTCACATTTCACGTTCTCTCTTCCACTTATCACTACTTAACCGTGAAGGAAGAAAATTATTATTAAAAAATTGAGTATTATGAAATTGAATGGATTCATTGGTTTAGAAGGTTAAAAATATTTAATAGTATATTTTACATTTTTTACATGTTTAAAAATATAAAAGTTTTATACGCTTTAGGAGCGATTAAAAGTCACGTCTTTCAGTCCGGAAAAATCATGTTACACGGACGTTGAAACAGTCTATAAAGAACATAGTTGCTATGGCTGCATGAGGCCCATTTTTGGGGTATTCACAGTTTTAAGTGTTTACAGAAGTTCTCGCACATGGCTTTGACGTCACGAGCAATCTGGTTTCTCAAGTGCAGAAAGTTTCGGTTTGATTATAGCTTCCTGAGTGATAAGCTGGGATTACGTGTTTCGGAGAAAGAGGGTTTTCAATACACCCCCCTTAATCCCAGGTTGAAGGAAGTTCTTGCAGTTTCAGTCTTTCAAGGTTTCTCAGATGTTCAGGTTTGGGAGTGGGCTTGGTCAACAGATCTGCGATCATGGATTTGCTAGGACAGTACTTCAGTGCGATTATCTTTGCTTCTGTTAGGTGTTTGATGACGTGGTACTTCACCTCGATGTGTTTTGTCCTGTTGGAAAGTTTCTCGGATTCCGTCATCTTTATCGCTGAGAGATTGTCCTCGTATAGTGTAATTGGACAATTTTGCGGTAAATCTAGATCGTCTAGAAGTTTTATGAGCCAAACGATTTCATTGGCTGCGCTTGCTGCTGCTACGTATTCCGCTTCGGCGGATGATTGAGCGATGCAAGACTGTCGTTTGGATATCCAGTAGATTGGATTCTTGCCTATCATAAAAACATTTCCTGTAGTAGATTTTCGCGTTTCGGGATCTTGTGCCCAATTTGCATCTGAATATGCTTCTAAGATTGGTGCATGTTCGGTGTTTATAATTAAGTTTAAGTTCTTGGTGGTATTTAGGTATCTCATTATACGCTTCAAAGCTTTCCAGTCTATTTCGGTTGGTTTTTCATTTTTCCTGCTTAGAATGTTTACAGCCGTTAGTATATCAGGTCTAGTTACTGTCGCTAAGTATAATAATGCACCTATTCCTTGTCTGTACTTGTGATTATTTGGAAGTAGGTTTTCGTTATTATTTATTTTTAGATAACCTGTGTCCATGGGTGTGCTGTATGGTTTACTTTCTTCAAGATTAAATTTATTTATTATTTCACTAATTTTCGTTGTTTGGTTTAGAGCGTAGCCGTTGTCTAATTTCTTTATGCTTATTCCTAGGTAATTCGTTACTTCTCCTAGGTCACTAAGTTTGAATTTAAGTTTAAGTTTCTCTACAAATTTTTCAATGTTTTCTTTGTTTCCTGCTACGAGCAGATCGTCCACGTATACAATTATGTAGACTGTGTCTTCCTTGTTTTTCTCTTTGCGCGTAAATAAACAAGTGTCTGTAGTGCTTTGCACAAATTTCATTTCCTTTAATGTTTCACTGATTTTCGTGTTCCAGGCTCTCGCGGCCTGTTTAAGTCCGTAAATAGCCTTCGTTAATTTGCATACTTTATTTATTTGGTCTGGTTTCTCATGACCTTCGGGTTGTGTCATGTATATGTCTTCGTCTAGCTCTCCGTGTAGAAAAGCTGTTTTGATGTCTAGGTGGTGCACGTTAAATCCGTGGTACGCAGCTGCTGCTAGAAATGTGCGGATTGTTGTGTGAGACACCACTGGGGCAAAAGTCTCGTCATAATTTTCACCATATTTTTGAAGAAAGCCTTTTGCAACTAGGCGGGCCTTGTATCTCTTCACGTTTCCCATATCGTCATATTTGACTTTAAAAGTCCATTTACTTCCTATGATTTTCTTTCCCTGTGGAGGTTCGACTAGTTCCCAGGTTTTATTCTCCTTTAACGAATTTATTTCCTCTTGCGCGGCGTTTATCCAATTTTGTCTTTCAATGGGATTTTTAGTGTTTATCATTTCTAACCAGTCTTTGGGTTCGTTAATTATGTTTGTTTTCACTGTGTATGCGAAGCGATCGGGTGGTACTCCCCGATTTGTCCTCTCTGATCTTCGCGGTTCACTTGTGGATTGTTTGGGCTCGGGTGGTTCGCATTCTTCAGGTGTAAAGTCTATCAATATTTCCTTTGAGTTATTTTCAACTAATTGTTCATTTTCTACGGGTTTTGATTTTTCCTCTTCCGGGTTGCTATTGTTTTGAGTGTAAGGACATTTATTTTCAAGGAATTTGACGGATCTTGAAAGTATGACTCTTCCGTCGTTTGTGTATATTCTGAATCCTTTACTTCTGTTATCGTAACCGACAAATTTTCCCTGTTGTGCGGTTTCGTCTAATTTTCCGCGTTTTGATTTATTTATGTGTGCATAGGCTAAGCATCCGAATACTTTTAAGTAATGGATATTGGGCTTCCTATTTGTCCACATTTCGTATGGGGTTTTATAGTTTGATCTTGTCGGTAAGCGGTTTTGAATATGGTTGGCAGTGCATATTGCTTCTCCCCATAGTTTTTGCGGTAATTGCGCCTCTATTAACATGCTGCGGGTCATTTCTAGTAAATATCTATTCTTTCTCTCCGCAATTCCATTCTGGCTGGGTGATTGTGGTACTGTGAGTTGGTGCTCTATGCCTTTTTCGCTTAGGTATTCTTCCATTTCGGTACTAGTGTATTCACCACCGTTGTCTGATCTTATACTGTTTGGGTATCTCCCGAATTTATTGTGTACTAGAGATATGTAGTCTTTGAATTTATCGAATACTTCGCTTTTTCTGGACATTAAATAGATTACACAAAATCTTGTTTTGTCGTCGATGAAAGTTACGAAGTATGTTTTTCCACCGATTGTAGGGGTCTGCAACGGACCACAGACGTCGCTGTGTATCAACTCGATTTTTCGTGTGGCTCTGTATGACGCGTGTTTGGGGTACGGTGCTTCTGTTGTTTTCGCTCTTATGCATACCTCACATTTGTTTTCGTGTCTGCAGTTATTTATCGTTATTCCTGTAACTAGTTGATTTGTTTGCATTTCTTTAATTGTTTGATAACTACGGTGTCCCATTCTGCGGTGCCATAATTCCACACAATTGGGATTTTGACAGCTGTATGTCATGTTTACATAATTTTGTTCTCTAGTACCGTTAGTTAAATTTATTTCATATAGATTATTTTTCAACTTTCCTTCTAATATTGTTTTACCGTCATTTATTATGCTGCACTTTTCTTTTTCAAAGGTTACTTCACAACCGTTTTGGGTCGCCTTGCTTACGGAAAGTAGGTTTGTTTCTATTTTAGGTATGTATAGGACGTTTTTGAGTGTAATGTCTTGTCTTTTGTTTTCCGTTTGAATTTTTATTTCTCCGGAACCATATGATGTTAATTTGTTACCGTTTGCGACTGTTATTTCTGTTTCGGCGTCTTCGTTGAAGTTTGAAAGTAATGTTTTGTCGTTGGTAATATGATTTGAGCTGCCGCTATCTATTATCCATGTATTTGTTTGAGCTTTGTCCGCTAAAAATGCTGCGTTATTTATTTTATCATTCTTTGTTTCGTGTTTCTCATTTTTATGATTCGGGTTTGTCTTTTCGAAGCATAGTGATGATGAGTATTGCTTTTGTTTGTAATGTCTGTTTGGTTGCGGATGGTGGTTAGATGTTTGTTGAGTGTAGCTGTTTTGGTTCTGTCGTTTTACGAACCAGCATTGGGCAGTATTGTGATTTCTCATTTTGCAATGTGTGCAGTATCTATTCTCTCTTTTGTTGTTATTTACGTATGCAGAATTCTTTAGTATTTTATACGCTTTTGATGTATTTTGCGGAATATCTGTGTTTTCTGCTCTTCTCATGTATTCGTCGATTAACTTCGTTCTTAGGAAATTAGGTGTCAGATCGGTCTCGGGGCGCGATTCAAGTGCGGTGATCAAGACGTCATAAGACCTTGGTAAAGAGCATAGCATTATAGCTGAAATATGTGAATCGCTTATGCGTTCACCAATCGCGGCTAATTTATCTATAAGCTCTAGTATATTTGTTATGTGCGTTTGCATATTTCCGTTCTCACTTAATTTGGTGTTGTATAATTTCCTAAGGAGAAAGAGCTTGCTTGATAGGGATTCGCGTTCGTGGATTTCTTTCAGTTTGTCCCATGTTTGGCGAGCAGTTTCGAGATTCTTTATGTGTATTATTTGCGCGTCTTCGATGCTCAAATTTATCAGAGCACGCGCTTTCTTATCTTTTTTGTTCCAAGCGGAAAATGCCGCATCCGTGCTAGCTGGAGCTTGCTCCGTTATAGTTTCGATTAAATCATCTTTCGTTAATATCATCTCGATCTTGAATCGCCAGTTAGCGTAGTTTGTGGCGTTTAATTTGTCTATCATTTGAGTATCTCTAAATGACGCCATCATTAAGTTCTTCTTTTCTTCTTTTACTTTTACTTTTTCTTTTTATATTTTTATACACTACTTTTTGTTTTTATTTTATTTTATATATAGCGCAGATTCAGACATTTAGTCTCGAATTCTTTTTCAGTCTCATAATCTTTTTTATTGTAGTAAAAATAGTTTATTTACTGTTGGACCTTTTAACGTGCAGTTAATGGCCACTCTAAGTTTATGTATATTTAAGTAGGGGTAATCTTTCAATATAAAAATATATATATTTCCTGTCTTTATATAGTAAACAGTTGAAAATCATATAAATAGGTAAAGTCTTCTTACCTTCTGTTTTCGGGATTCAGGAATTGTGTATCCAATTTTATCGTGTCATTTATTTATGACTCTGGTTCCGTGTTTTCACATTTCACGTTCTCTCTTCCACTTATCACTACTTAACCGTGAAGGAAGAAAATTATTATTAAAAAATTGAGTATTATGAAATTGAATGGATTCATTGGTTTAGAAGGTTAAAAATATTTAATAGTATATTTTACATTTTTTACATGTTTAAAAATATAAAAGTTTTATACGCTTTAGGAGCGATTAAAAGTCACGTCTTTCAGTCCGGAAAAATCATGTTACACGGACGTTGAAACAGTCTATAAAGAACATAGTTGCTATGGCTGCATGAGGCCCATTTTTGGGGTATTCACAGTTTTAAGTGTTTACAGAAGTTCTCGCACATGGCTTTGACGTCACGAGCAATCTGGTTTCTCAAGTGCAGAAAGTTTCGGTTTGATTATAGCTTCCTGAGTGATAAGCTGGGATTACGTGTTTCGGAGAAAGAGGGTTTTCGGAGAAAGAGGGTTTTCAATAATTACACACATATTATTAACGTCTTATGTGTCATATATACATCATATACACATGTCATATATATACATCATATATGCATTATATATGACTATAACTTGGGCATATACGTCAAGAAATGTTATATATATATCATATATTATTATAATGCCATACATGCTTTATAATTTGGCGATAAATCTTGGTCGCTTGGCGATTCATCTTTGGAACCCTTGATAACATGAAAGTACCCAAATTTTAATCATATCAGCATAAAAATAATACAGAAATAGGGATCTGTTTCATACTTTAATGTTTAAAAAACGAGAGAAAAGTATGAGCATGTCAGGAATTGGCACAGACGCACCATGTTGAATTTTTTTTTTCTCGCCAATTTGGCGAAAACTTTGTTTTGGAATATTAGTTACAAATAGTATGCAATAATAGCACGTGATTTTTTATTTCAATATAAAAATAAAATAATATAATATAAATAAATAAATGGTAGTTTGATGTAAATAAATATGTTACTTTGATACTTTTCTATTGATAAATATAGTAAAAATAATTTATAGAATAAAAATAAAAATAAATAAACAAAATAATCGGTTTACCATGTGAGGCTAAAAATTGCCATTTTGTTGTAATTGCGCCAACATGGTTTGTATATAACATCTGTGCCCAGGAATTTTAACATAGTTGAGCAGAGAAAAGTCTTTTTTATGTAAATCGCCTTAATGATAAACTGTTAATATTGATAAAATAAATATTTGCATATTAATAATTAGTATATAATAGCTGTTCACAATATATAGACACAGAACTTCAAAAACAAATTGATTTACATAATATGGGTTATTTAACCAATGTGGAACAGATGCTTTACACTCACGCAAACATATAAACATAAGTTTGGCGACTTTTTGGTTGGCGCGATTTTCAAGACCACGCCAAACGAATAACTTAATTTTAATACAATGGCTAGGTTGCCATTAAAGGAAAAAAATCCCCTAAATTTGGCGACTTTTTTCCCTTTTTTAACAGATTAATTTTTTTTTCTGCGTGAGTGTAAAGCATCTTAGCCAGCAAGGTTAAATAAATAAACAGTAAAATAAAAAAATTGAATATGCAAAATCGTATCTTAATCTCACTTCTCTAGGACCAGATTTTGGATCTTAGCGAGTATCGCCAAAGTTGGAAAGAATTTTTCGCGCGTATATTTTGCAGACCACTGCAGCATCTATACCAAATATATATATATATATAGGGTAGATGTGCCAGTAATGGACACCCTTAAGGAATTTCAGTACTTTTTGGTTAGCCGGGCGCCAGTGATATATGTACATATATAAATACATATGTATATACACACACACATATATATATATACATACATATATGTATATATATGTGTATGTATGTATATGTAGATATGTATATATATGTGTTTGTGTGTATATATACATGTATATATATCACTGGCGCCCGGCTAACCGAAAAGTACCGAAATTTCTTTAAAAATTATTTTTTAATTAATAGTTATAATTGTTATATTCCACATTTTTTAATATTATATTAATCTACCAACAATATTTAACCATGCTCATAGTCACATTTCCCAATGTGAATCGAAATTTAATTGTAAATAACAGAAATAAATCAAAACACCCTAAATTCCAGTAATGGACACCCCACAAAATGATATTATGATTGTGTTTAAAACTAGAATTTAAAGAAAGCATATTAATGAAATAAAAAAGGCTGAATTTTTATTGGTTATTTTTTTACAAACCAAAAATGTTGAAGGTGGCCCATTAGTGGAAGGCGGTCCATTACTGGCACATCTACCATATATATATATATATATATATAAACACAAAAATATCCGATATTTTCAAAATAAACAATGTATTGACGATTATAAATATTTTCAGATATTGCAGTTTAAACTAAAATAAAACAAACCAGAAAAGATTATTTCAAATGAAAATTTAAATAATGTATATCTAAATTTAACAGTTTATCTTTCAGTGGCTATTTCATGTAAATAATATCTCGCATAATTATTGGTTTTACATTTAAATTATCAACTTCAAACTAGGAAAATATATTTCTAGCTCTAAAAAAAGGGCACAATTAATAACAGTTGAAAAATTCATTTACACGTATTTGACTGAAAATATCATACACAGTATTTAGAAAATAA
Source organism: Maratus michaelseni (assembly GCA_963931845.1). Classification (NCBI taxonomy): domain Eukaryota; kingdom Metazoa; phylum Arthropoda; class Arachnida; order Araneae; family Salticidae; genus Maratus; species Maratus michaelseni. The sequence continues at coordinate 195,600,241 of OZ007597.1, read as the reverse complement.
ATATCAAGTATATGAAAATAGCGAACATCATGATATTTTACACATAAATATTGGCTATACCTTATATATCACCGAACTCTGTTGGTTTAAACCATTTACTGGAAACAGCGTAATTTTTAAGTACCGAATCGTTAGAAAACTATTACTTTATTTTCAGCCTTCAATGGTCGAGCTCTGATATAACAACTGTGTGAATAATATATTTATAAATATTAATTACATTTATAAATCTGCATATCAGAGACAGATTACATCAGCTCCGCAGTTTTATTTTGAAATCATTCTATGAAATATTTATTACATTTAACCAGTTTAATTTATTTCATATTTGTTTTATTAATTAGTAATTATAAAAGTTGTTTAAAGAAGTTTTGAATTCTAAGGGAAAAACCAATTCCATATCGCCATTTCTTCCGTATACAAACTATTTACAAAACGAAAATAAAAACATTTAATTAATTTAAATTAATCTTACTTGAGAAAAAATTGATTTATATACGATTTATTTAACCAATGTTAATTAAAGAAACAGTAAAATAAAAATAAAAAATTTGAATATGCAAAATCGAAAATCAAAACATGGAACTTAACTTACCCCGTCATTGTGTTGCCATTCCTTCACGACAAATCCACCATCCGCGAATCGTTGCAGCACTCCCAACCGCTAGATGGCGCTATTTTCAACTTGCGAAAAGTTTCCCATTTATCTGACTGGGCTTATTATTTAATGGCTTTGGTTTGAAATGCATGCATATTTGCTGTGAGTTACATAATGTAAAATATTCTCTTCTTTATGCAACTTGAAATTGTTAGTGATCTTGAACCTTTAAAAATGACAGGTAGGACTGACTTGACGCCACCCAATAAGATTATTTTATTCATTTATTATTATTATTTATTTGTTATTACTCAATCTATATTATAAATAACAAATACGTGCATTCGTAACATTGACGTCATAACGATGCGGACAACAATGAGGTTAAACTGCATAAGGTACAACAATGGAGTCAATGTTTTATTTAATAACAAAATGGCGCGTTTCTTGGTTTGATTTCGCACTTTATTTTTTTTCCTTTTTAGAAAGTAGCTAGTTTTTTAAAAATAAATAAGAAAAATTGCCGGCCAATTTTTACAAAAATTGTATTTTCGGATGTAAAAATTTTTTCTTACATATGTTAGGTGACTTTTAAATCGATACCTCAAATACTTTTCTTAATATTCGCAAATTAGTGAAAACAAACCTCTCGTTGCCATCGGCAAACGTTAAATAATCGCGATTTCTGTGCCACGTACGATAGCCTAATATATATATAGATCCTATAATCTACCGTCAGTTTTTTGGATAGATGTTTCCGGAGAAATAGACACTAAATGGAAAAACAGTCTAAATATGGATTTCAAGTTCTGAAATTTTCAAAGCTAGGCTAAGTTTCTCATTTTAATTTTCAGTAAATGTTAACAAAAGATAAATTGTTGCCAAATTAAAATGTAATTATTTTATTACGGAAATTAATTATATCATAATAACAGAGGATATAATTTATTTTTTATTGTTTGTAAAAGTGTATTGAAACTTAATTTCGTAAAAGAAAATAAATATCTATAATATGAAAATCTGCACATAAAATAAATGTTTCATTCATGCCTTTTGGCATAAGAATCCAACAGCTATTGCACCAACATCTGAATATTTATAAAACTTGTATGAACGCACCTCATTTGTCACATTTCACGTACAATTTCCAACTTGTTTGTGTACGGCGAAAGGCTAAATATGCAGTACTTCTTTACGTAGTGTGCAATCACATTTCTTAAGTACTTTCATTTTAATTTATTATAGTAGTTACTGGTAATTTTGTTTTCCCTAATTGATCAGAAAAGGTGTATCTAACATCGCATGACAGTTAATTGATATTTCTTCTTTTTTCAAGTTTTCAAAATTTAAATTACAAAAAGCATTGTTAATGCGCACTACATCAAAGTTGCATCTAACATCGCGTGGCAATTAATTAATGTTTCTTCTCTTTTCAAGTTTTCAAAATTTAAATTAAAAAAGCATCGCTCGTTCGCATCTACGTCAAAGTTGTATCTAACGTCGCATGGCAATTAATTGATATTTCTTCTCTTTTCAAGTTTTCAAAATTTAAATTAAAAAAAAGTATTGTGCGTGAGTACCTACTTCAATGTTATATCTAACATCGCATGTCAATTAATTGATATTTCTTCTCTTTTCAAGTTTTCAAAATTTAAATTAAAAAAGCATCGCTCGTTCGCATCTACGTCAAAGTTGTATCTAACGTCGCATGGCAATTACTTGATATTTCTTCTCTTTGCAAGTTTTCAAAATTTAAATTAAAAAAAAGCATTGTGCGTGAGTACCTACTTCAATGTTGTATCTGACATCGCATGGAAATTAATTGACATTTCTTTTCTTTGCAAGCTTTCAAAATTTAAATTAAAAAAATCTTTGTTCGTGCGCATTTACGTCTTAGTTAACTCTATGCCTAATTTAAAGTTTGCCTTGCATTTCTTTGAGGGTGGTTGTACAGAGGTAAAATAGCAGAGAATGTTGCCAATATTATCATAAAATAATTTTTTTAATTGACTAAGTTCCAAAATAATCGCTATTTTAGCCTGTTTCCATTTCATATTTCTAAATTCCGATTTTATAGAAACCATTATTGGTGAGTATTTACATCTTACTTATAAGTAACCACCATGCCAAATTTTCAGTTAAACTATCCCCAACAGTATCACAGAAATCATAATTTTAGAACGCTTTTACTCCTGTTAGCTTTATAAAATTCGCATTTTTTAAAAACTGTTTTGTGCGAGCATTTACATCGTAAAAGTAACAACCATGTCAAATTTCCAGTTTCCGTCCCTAATAATTCCGAATAAATCCTAATTTAGAATGATTTTAGAACGTTTTCCGCTCAGTTCACCAATTTAAATTTTGAAATTTTTATAAACTGTTTTTAACTAGCATTTATATCCCAAATTTCAAGTTTCTAGACCCAACCGCATCACAAGAAATCTCAATTTTAGAAGTTTTTTGTCTCCTACACCCTTTAAATTTCGATATTTTTTAAAGTTCTGTGCGAACATTTACGTCCTTAAAGTAACCGCCATGATAATTTCCAAGTTTCTATACCTGAAAATTCCAAACAAATTAAGAACTTTCTTAGAATTTTCTCCGCTCAATTTACCCTTTTAAATTTCAATTTTTTTTTTTCAGAAACTGTTCTTAGCGGGGATTTACATCTCATAACTAAGCACCATGCCAAATTTTAAGTTTCTAACCTCAATAGTATTATAGAATTTTCAATTTTAGAATTTTCTTTCTTCCCTCCTTTAAATATCGAATTTTTTAAAAACTGTTCTTTGCAAACATTTACGTCTTAAAAGTAACAGCCATGTTAAGTTTCAAGTTTCTGTATCTTACAATTACATATAAATGGCAATTTAGAACGTTTTTGCAACGTTCTCCAATCACTTCACTCTTTTACTTTTCGAATTTTTTTAGAAACCATTCTTAGGAAGCATTTACATTTTACAAGTAACTACCATGCCAAATTTCAACTTTCTAGCCCCAACAGTATCACAGAAGTTGCAATTTTAGAATTTTTTTTTTCTCGTGCACCCTTTAAATTTCGAATTGTCTGAAAGTTTTCTGTGTGAGAATTTACGTTTTAAAAGTAACAGCTCTGTCAAATTTCAAGTTTCTATATCTAACAATTACATATAAATCGTAATTTAGAACTTTTTAGAATGTTTTAATTTTATTTCCCCCATTTCGAATATTTTAGAAGTCGATTTTAGCGAGCATTTACATCTTAGGTAACCGCCATGCTAAATTTAAAGTTCCTAGCCCTAATAATATCATGAAAATCGTAATTTTAGAATGTTTATTGGAACTGCACACCCTTGGGAGTGGTGGTACCAACATAAAATATAACTTATGTTGGAGCAGAGACTGACGCCATCATTTTGCGGCTCGGTAGTTCAAGAGATTACCTCCTACAAACACACGAACGTTCTTCTTTATTATATTTTTATACATGACACGTGAGTTTCATCACTAGATTAAACCTATACATAAAGTTATATACAAGGTGGCCACACTCTAAAAACGATATTTTCAAAACTGAGCAAACAATACTCAAATCTGAGTATATCGCATAGTCAAAATAGATCCGAATCAAAATGACTTAAGTTTGAAACATGTAGGCAGGGGTCGGAAAAACTACTTTTTGTTTGTAGCGAACTACAGCTATAACTACTTTATGAAAAATGTAGTTAACTACAACTACAACTACTTGTTTTAAAAAGTAGCGACTACAAACTACTTTTCAAAAGTAGTCACTACTTCGCTACTTTAGTTATCATCGCTAATTATATGCAGCGCAAACGATTTTTTTTGAGAGCAATAAATGGAGTGAAAGATTTTACTTTACTATAAAAATAAAGATTTAAAAATATTTTAAACTCCTCTGTATGCTATTAGGGGGAAGCGTGAATTTGAGAGGTTAGGGATGATTTAGATGATTTATGTTTAGATAAATCCGTTCTTTTTCTTCTTCTTTTTTTTTTCTTTAAATAAAGATTTTACATTTATTTACTTGCTGGGAGTGGGAAAGGGAGAAGAAATTAGTCAGATAAAGACTTAACATAGGCAGACGGCTATATTTTTCTAGTCGTATAAAAATACACTATATTGAAAAGATTTCTATGGATTTAAATGACAATACACGAAGTTTCTGACACCCGAACTGTGAAAATGACAGTTAATTTGTGACCGTGCCCATCGTCAATGGAGAAATCTGACACTGCAACTGAGATTTGTCGCTGACATTCGCAAATTGTTGTAGAGAACATATTTCGCACAAAAGAAACGAGTTATAATCACGTGATTTGAAGATTGGCACTTTTTTTCTCCCTCCTAAAGTAGCGTCAAAAGTAGCGTCGACGATCGCTACAAACTACTGATATTTTGTATTGCGCTACTCGCTACACTACACTTTTTTTAATGTAGCGCGCTACACTACAAACTACTAAAAAAGTAGCGGCTACTGTAGTTTCGCTACTTGCAGCGCTCTACTTCTGAGCCCTGCATGTAGGTATATACTCATTTGTGAAAACATGAACACACTCAAGAATAAAACATAATGTGCTCCTATTTGAGTATGTCCATGTTTCAAAAATGAGTATGAACTGATTTCTTATGTGCTCATTTTTGAGTATTTCCATGTTTCGAAAATGAGATTGAGCTGATTCTAAATTTTTGAATTAAGGATTTGAGCTGATTCTAATCATTTTTGAGTATGTCCATGTTTCAAAAGTTAGTATGAACTGACCTCTACGTGCTCAGTTTTGAGTATGCTCATGTTTCAATATTCTGAGTATTTCTGGTATTTCAGAATTTAAAGCATTTGGGCTGTCCTATTTGAAACAAAAAGTTTCATAACAAAATGAAAACCTCGATTTACTCAGATTTGAAAGTATCATAATTCTCAGTGTATGTTCCAAAAACTACTAGTTGTTTTTAAAAGTCAGTAATTTTTTACTTAATTACAGTAAAACCTGCTAAAGCGGAATCGACAGGCACAGGGATATATATATTTTTTTTTTTTGTCTTAGCAGGTATAATTGTATAGTATTTCTTTCGACGAGAACACAAAACTTTTCTTTTAATACAAGATTCCGGTATATAAAGGTTCCCTTTTGACAGGTTTTACTGAAGGAGAGAGTGGATCATTTTTGGGATATAGCCCACCTAGGGACATCTTTTATTTCAAGAGTTGCAGAGAAAATAAACAGTCGTAATCGTAGGTAAGTGCTAGATGACAGAGCCATAATATATTCGTGCGATTAGAATTTATATATACAGTGAAACCTCCCTGAAAGACCACCTCTATAAGGAGACCACCTCTCATAAAGACCGTTTATTTATGGTCTATAATTTTTGGCTATAAGCTCAATGTTAATTTTCCTCCATTAAAGGACCACTATTTCCCATTTCCCTCCCTGAAAGACCACTTTTCATTTAAAGAGTAGAATTACTTTCCTTTGTATGGGGAAATCTCAAAATTCTACTCATCTCCAGAAAATACGTAAATTTACTTTCTTAGACATAGATGAATCAAGGTTATTTCTTCCCCGCCCTTCCCCTGTTTAAGAGAAAAGTGCTGGTGTATGTTTAATATCATGCATTTAATGCCACTATGGTTACGGAAAGATAAGTTTGTCTTGGTGGGAGAAGGGCTATTGTCGCCTTTCCTGGAATTAAGTAACAGACACCTGTAAAGTGCAGGAGACTTTTTTAACCGGTTGAGTGTGTGTGTTATGGGGGAGGGTCCAGGTTCCAGTTTATCTCAATTTTGTTGCTTCTCTTGGAAAGATTGACAATGTTCGTTGTTATCACTTATTTTTGTTTAACAGTAGAAGTTTTAACACTAGCATGATGGCAGATAATTCAGCGAAAATTTTATGCACACTTTATGATTGTGTATTCACAGAAAAAAGAAATTTATATCAGCACATAAGAAAACTTCATCGAATGAAAACATCGACCTCCAAAAAGGAAAACGGATTCAATGTTCAATATGTAGATATTTCTGCATCTGTATTAGAGATCTGCATAGTCATATTCAAACAGATCATCCAGGTGTAAAATTATATTTTGAAAAGGATTGATATAATATGATTTTGAAATAGATTGATAGAGTTCCATATTTGTTAGAGATGATACTAAGACTCATAATTTGTTTAAAGATATCAAAGAATGTTTAGAAACAAAAATTGTTAAGGAGAAATTGTTAAAATCAAAGCAAACTACAATTAATTCCTTCTTTAAAGCTGTATAGACATGAAATATAATAAACTAATTCAATAATATGTATATATATATATACATATTGTAATATGTATTTCACGAAACTTTACTTTACCCACCACCTCTATTCAGAGACCACCTCTCTGAAAGACCAATTTTTTATGGTCTAATGGGTGGTCTCCTTAGAGAGGTTTCACTGTATATATTTTTTGACAACATTGCAGTTATTTTATTACTTTCTTTTATCTTTACAAAATTCGATTTTTGGTTTTCGGAGGATTTATTCGTTTTAGAGTGTCCTGAACACGATTTGACTGTTTTTAGAAAATGTCTGTCTGTGAGTCTGTGACTCTGTCTGTCTGTATGTGACAAAAATTTTGTGAGCGCTCTATCTCAAGAACTAATGCACGAAATTTAATAAAACTTCAGTTAGTCCCTGATATAAATTGGTGCTGATTAGTTTCTGGTATAAATCGCCCAACAGGTGGCGCTGCTATGCTACATTTTTCTTTCATGATAGCTGTGTATCACAAGAACTAATACACACAATTTCATCAAACTTCAGATTCTGCATGTCTGCGTAAATAGACTGCGATTACGCTTTGGTTGTAAATAGCGCAAGATTTTGTATCATCTACAATATTTAATTTTTTTATTTTTTTGCGTTTACAATTACTTTCAGGATCATCAAATCTACGCATTTCCAGACAATTACATCAACTTAAATAAAGAAATAAAGTTTATACTCACTAATTTCTCACAAAGAAACATTTAAAAACAACTCTATGACAAAAATATCTTTAATTTATACAGAGGAAACGTAATTTCAAATTGTACTGAGAGATTCGGGTCCCTAACAAAGTACCAGTGAGCACGGGAGAACCATTTGCTCCCGATGGTTATGAGGTTATGCCGGCCCTAACTTACAGCACAAAGATATGTAGAGGCCAAAAGTCCATTAGTTGCTTCCAGATAGAGTTGCAAAGACTAGAAAAAAACAGGTTTTTTGGGGGGAATAAACCAGATCTGTTGGGAATAAATCGGTTCTTTGCAACTCTACTTCCAGAAAAGAGTGCTTACGGCTACAGCGCCTAAGAATAAATAGTGTGGACAAACGGCTACAAAATAGTGCTAAAAAATTGAATCCGATAAATGTACAACGATGCTGAACGATCAGAGGTCGATCGCAGTGACATCTGCTAGCTCTTTTAAATGCAACTTTTCAAATACATTCAAGAGCATTTATTTGATAAATTACAAGCAATAATAATAATCAATCTGCACTAGCATGTATGCATACAGCGGAACTAATTCATATGTGTACGTGCATTAGTGATTCAGAAATTTCTTTGAATAAAAATTTCTTAGTTTTTATTTATTATTATTTTTTTTAGGCTAAAGCTGTCCGGATTTTCATTTTCACATTTCTGCAAAACAAATCCTTTTTTACCATTTATTACTGAAGCCTATTTAGCAATGATGATATATAGTTATCCTCTTAAACTATATTCTGCAACTTATTTTATGTCATTGCTTGATTATCAACTTATAACTGTTCAAAATACATATGATATTTACTAAATTTTTGCAATACGATGTTTACGTTGAAAAGAGCTAGCAAATGTCGCTGCGATCGCATTATTATCGTACAGCATCGTTGTGCATTTATCGGCTACAATTTTTCAGCACTATTTAACCCCTTGAAGAGCGGCACTTAATTTTAATACTTAATTGTTACACCAGCAGCAGAATTTTGGAATATAATTTTCTTATAAATACTTTTGCTTATTTAAAAATAAATTCGTTTAAAAATTCTGGTGTCAGTAGATCATTTCGGTATTTTACAAATATAATTACTTTGTCCCTGAAAGGGTTAAAGCATTACTGGAATAGCCGGTTTTCACACTATGTATTCTATGCGCTGTATTGTGGCTGTGCTTTTCTGTACTTGGTGGGAGACTGGCTGTGCCTCCAGATTTTGATAAATTTTAACCATGCTCTGACAAACAAAACTAAACAGTCAAAACTCCAATCTTCTACTATTAAAACTCACCGAGTTAGGAAATTTTGAATTTTATCAGATTTCTGAGCCCTTCGGCACTAAAACCGGACAGGCAATTTTGTAGTGCCGGAAATCTTCGAAAATTAGCAGAATGCAAAGTATCATTTCTCGGTTCGCAGAAGAATGCAATTTTTACTGTTTTACTTTTGTCAGAGCTTGGTTAATTTTTGTCTAAATCTAGCAATCGGATCTGTTTGAGCAATCAGCAAATGTAAAAAAAAAAAAAAAAAAAAAAAAAGGTACTTTTATGTTAGACCGCGCCAGTGATCGCCATTTTTAAAAAAAATCTCGCCAACCTTTTTTTTTTTTTATTTTTTTTTTTTTGTCAATCTTTTAACATTAACTAATAAGAACTAGCCAATATTTTAACAATCTAATATAATATATTAAAAAACTTACTTAAAAATAGCTAAAATATTGTCATAATAAAATACGTAAATACAAACATATCCATACATAAAACAAAATCTCACATGGAAGGTTGCAATTGAAATGATGTCAATTGAAACAAGATTTAACGAGTTATCACTTGCGCCCAGTTAACATAAATGTACCAAACTTAAGAGCCTACATCAGTCATAAGAAAAAACGCTCAAGCTAATGTTAAGTCTATGGGAAGGTTCTTGCACGATTTCTCGCTTGCATTTCTATATTTTTAAATGATTTTTTTTGCATAGGATAGCTGAGGTCGATCTCTAACGTTGTTAGTTTTTACTTTTTCGATTTTGGTTCCAGTTTTATTATATAAGGGTACTTTCTTTTTCAGAACCGGTTCCAAAATTGAAAATGTCCACTTGTAAAAGAACTGTAACTAAAATAAAAAAAGTAAAAACTAACAACGTTAGAGATCGACCTCAACTATCCTATGCAAAAAAAAATCATTTAAAAATATTAAAATGCGAGCGAGAAATCGCGCAAGAACCTTCCCATAGACTTAACATTAGCTGAAGCGTTTCTTCGTGTGACTAGCGTAGGCTCAAGAAATCGCGCAAGAACCTTCCCATAGACTTAACATTAGCTGAAGCGTTTCTTCGTGTGACTAGCGTAGGCTCTAGAAATCGCGCAAGAACCTAGAAATCGCGCGATTTCTCGCTCGCATTTTAATATTTTTAAATGATTTTTTTTTTTTTTTTTTTTTTTTTTTTTTTTTTTGCATAGGATAGCTGAGGTCGATCTCTAGCGTTGTTAGTTTTTACTTTTTCGATTTTGGTTCCAGTTTTTTTATATAAGGGTAATTTCACTTTCAGAACCGGTTCCAATCGGTTCCAAAATTGAAAATGTCCGTTTATATATAAAAAAAAAAAAAAAAAAAAAACTAACAACGTTAGAGATCGACCTCAGCTATCCTATGCAAAAAGAATCATTTAAAAATATTAAAATGCGAGCGAGAAATCGCGCAAGAACCTTCCCATAGACTTAACATTAGCTGAAGCGTTTCTTCGTGTGACTAGCGTAGGCTCTAGAAATCGCGCAAGAACCTTCCCATAGACTTAACATTAGCTAAAGCGTTTCTTCGCGTGACTAGCGTAGGCTCTTAAGAGAGCGTGTTCAACTTACACGACCACAACGACCATGGTTGAAGGAGAAAATATACATGGAGTTAGTCACCTTAGAAGCATGGAAATAAGCCATAATTGAATTATATTCTGTTACTGTGCCTTATAATAGGTGAAGCCAGCGACTATAAGCCCTTATCCTTCCAAAAAAGTGGCTCTTGTAATAGGAATATCATAATAGGAATCATGAACACAAAACATCACGTGACACAACAAAGCACCACGTGATCTGATTTAGCCCGATGCGCCTGCGCAAACTTCGCTCACTTGACCCAAAAAATTTTGTGGTCGATTTGGTCACGTGATTGGGTTTTTCGTTTGGAAGGTTGATTGAACACCTTTAACAGTTTGATCGGAAATCTAACAATTTTCAACTTTATAACTGATTTTTTAAACTTTCGTATTTCTTAACGAAACAGTATATAAAATAAAACAATACCGGAGTACGATTAATATATCAGTTTTAGTGACATATAAGTTGATGACAGGCCAGATGTTCGATCACCGATTTGTGTCAGCTTTTGGCCTAACCACTGAGCTCTAATATAATTCTATATAACTCAGTGGGTCTGCTGTAGCATAATTTATAGTCTTTATACGGGCATCATATTATGTGTAGCTCGTTGTATTATATTTATCTAATTCATAATTTTATGTAATTTTGCTTTTCAAATTTGGCAGCACTCTAAAGTTTTAGTTTTTGTTTGGAAGTTTAAAACTTTCAAACACCTCTGGTAGGAGTCTGGTTTTTGCGGAGTAAGACAGCTGTACAGGAATAAAAAGCTGCTCACCGGGCCCATGGGCCAAACCAACAACAACAACAAAACTTTAAAAAGTGATGTCAAGCACACAAGTCAGATGTATGTTCTCAATAAACAAGACTTTAAAAAGTTTGTTCTATGCAAATAATTTATCTGAAAAGTTAAAACTGATTTAGAGATGTCAGTCGCTTTTATTTGGAAATACACATATTAAAATAATTAAGGATCGTATATGAAAGTCGTCTCCCAACAGGTCTAACACAGAAAGCCTTAAAATAATTAGACACAAGCACTCAAAAATAAAAATTAAATAAAAAATATTACATATACACTTACGATGTTTTGTCGCACTAAACAAATGAACCTGGATCATAAGCCTCTTCTTTTATTTTAGATTTTTCTTTTCAATTTTTATTAATATATAAAAGAGCTTCATCAGTTGCTTTATATTTTCATTAAAATGGAGTATTGTTAATATAACAAAACTGTGATATCAACATGTTATGACATTCATTTGTATTAGTAAATTAAAATATTTGTTAAAATTTGATAAAAAGAGTTTCTAATATTCTTATTAAAACATTTATTTCGGTAACAAATTGTTTGAAACTTAAATATTTAATTATCAAAATTCATTTTTTAATTTGATTTTTAAAAAATTTAACGTTATACGTATAATTTTATTTTTATAGTATTTTACACATTGAATTTTATATTGTAAAATATGCTTTGCATTTTAGTTTAAGAAATAACAAACCAATAAGGTACTCCATAAAAAACACACACCCATCGTATGCGCACAGATATTTTTGCACAATTCTTATTTGCTAAAAAAATATTAACGAATTGAAATAAAAATTTAAATATTATAAAGCGCTGTAAAAGAAAATTTTAATCGGGAGATTGCCCATTTATAGTATTTAAATGAGTATTTTATAATAACAATAGAAGTAAATCTGTAATTGTTATTAATCAAAATTTACTTTTATTAAAAATATTCCATTTATCATGAAAAATATAAAGTAACCAATAAACACTTTAAAAAAAAATCTGAAATACAATGTGTAAATAAGTATTTTATTTTAATAATAAATATTTATCTGGAACTGTTATTAATGTCAAAATTTACCATTTAGCATGAAAAATATATAGCAACTGACAAAACATTTTTAAATAAAAAAACAGAAAATAAAACTTGAAGAACGCATGGGATTTGAACTCACACTATCTAGATAGAAAGTCAATGCTTTAACCATTCACCAACCACGTACACAACCAACATGCAACAAAATATTAATATAAGTAGGCAAATGCGTGATTTGAACATTTGATTCTCAAGTTCACTGTAACTGTATGTTTAAAGACCAACTCCATTTTCCAGTCTCCTTCGACCATGGTCGTTGTGGTCGTGTAAGCTGAACACGCTCAGAGACTACATCAGTCACGCGAAAAAACGCTCCAGCTAATGCTAAGTCTATGGGAAGGTTATCGCGCGATTTCTCGCTCGCATTTTAATATTTTTAAATAATTTTTTTTTTTTTTTTTTTGCATAGGATAGCTGGGGTCGATCTTTAACGTTGTTAGTTCTTACTTTTTCGATTTTGGTTCCAGTTTTTTATATAAGGGTAATTTCTCTTTCAGAACCGGTTCCGACCTTTTCCAAAATTGAAAATGTCCGTTTATAAAAGAACCGTAACCAAAGTCGAAAAAGTAAAAACAAACAACATTAGAGATCAACCTCAGCTATCCTAAGCAAAAAAAATCATTTAAAATTATTAAAATGCGAGCGAGAAATCGCGCGATAACCTTCCCATAGACTTAACATTAGCTGGAGCGTTTCTTTGCGTGACTAGCGTAGGCTCTTAAGTTTTGTATTTTAATATGTTACAGAATCCTTGCAAAAAAAATGCCCTATATCAAAGCTATACCTGATTTGCATACTTTTTGTAATTGTAGGTATCTTTTTTTCATCAACGGTAAGGTATCCGCACAACTTTGAAACGTCATTTTCGATGAAGATATCGATTTTTCATTTTTGCAATAATAATAAAATCCGATGTTTTATCTATCGAATTCTGCTTTAATTGTGTCTGTATTTGAATTAGAATTCGAGTTACAGCCGTTTAAAGTTACATCTATTACAGCTTGCCGAAGAATTTTACAACCAGAAATGTCGTTCTGCAAACCGGAAGTAAGCTGAAATGTATGTTTACATTCTTCTTTTTCGAGATTTAGCATTTAAATTAGATTATATGTTCAAGAAAATACATGGGGTGTATAATTAAACCTTTAAAGAATAATAATTATTTTTATAGCAAGAAACGCCTGTGAAAGTTATTTTTAGCTTTTTCTCAAAATGAAGTTTTCAGATTTTTACTATACGCAAAAAATCCTTTAGCAAAAAATTATGCATGAAATGCCTTGAATTTTTTTTTTGCTTATTTTACAAATGTTTATTGGGGGAATAGACTACAATCATGATGATATATTAATTAGTTTTATTTTTACACTGGTATAAGTTAAAAAGTTGCAAGAAATTTTACGAATTTTTCATTACATTAGTACTTCAAGTGCCATAGCTTCTGCGATAGGTAATGCGGCTAGTCTATGTCCTAGAGAAAGTTATTCTCTTTATTATGCAATTTACAAAATGTGAATGTATTGATTTGATTTTGATTTATCACGTTTGGCACAAATGTCAATTTTTCACATAATTTTCACAATTTTTTACTTTAAAAAATTATTTCTGTGTAATTTCTAAAATGTTTATATATTTTTCAAAGTTTTAACTTAAATGTCATTAGAAAAAATTGATATAAAGAGAAAATGTCAAAAAATCACCTCCGAAGGTTTGTGGATACCTTAAGTGTTTAAGAGATAATTGACATAACCTCTATGTTCAGTCACCTGGTATATTAGCATTCAATATCTAACAATACGGAAACCGAGTCACCGAAATCATTAACGGTGGAAAAAAACAATTAGTTGTATTCGTGGATCATGTTGAAAACAATAAAGATGGTGAATATGAATAAATTTTCAAAAAGATGTCAGAAAAGTGAGTTATGAATTTATGCTAATATAGGAGGGTAAGTCATTAAGTAAGTTACAAAAGATAATTAAATAATCACTTACAATGATACTCACTTCAAAACTATTTTTATTTCTCAACATATTCTCCACCAATATTTATACACTTATATCACCGTTTTGTCAGTTCACCAACACCGGCTGCATAAGGTTCTTTGAGTTGCTGTCTCAGCCACATTAGGACTTCAAGTTGAACCTTTTCATCATCTTGCTTCCAAGATGGTTTTTTAGTGGACTAAACAGATGAAAATCGATTGGGACTAAGTCGAAGCTGTATGGTGGATGTTGAAGAAGTTGCCAACCAAACTTTTGAATTGTCTCCTGTGTTCAACTTGAAGTCATAATGTGGCTGAGACAGCAATCCAAAGAATCTTATGCAGCTGGTGTTGGGGCACTGATAAAACGGTGATATAGGTGCATCAATATTGGTGGAGAATATGTTGAGAAATAAAATATTTTTGAAGTGAATATCATTGTAAGTTATTATTTAATTATCTTTTGTGACTTACTTAATGACTTACCCTCATACAAGAAAGAATATTTGATGATAACACTGATATTTTCTTGAACTTAAAAACAACTACTAAGTCAAAAATCTCTTTTATTGGAATTTGAGGTGGGACAATTCAATCATGTGGAATATAACATGCTAAAGTACACGTAATTACACACTACTGATTTCAATATTTGATTAAAACTACTTTATTTATCTGACAAGGGATCACTTTTGGTGAAGCTCGCTGTTTTTTAAGCACTTTAAAAGACAAATTGGTTAATAATAAGAATAATACGAGGGAAAGTCATTAAGTAAGTCACAAAAGATAATTACATAATAACTTAGTGATATTCTCTTCAAAACTATTTTTATTTCTCAACATATTCTCCACCAATATTTATGCACTTATATCACTCTTTTATCAGTGCCCCAGTTCCAGCAGCATACAATTCTTTGGGTTGCTGCCTAAACCACATTAGGACTTCAAGTTGAACCTTTTCATCATTTGCGAACATCAACTTGCTTCCAAGGTGGTTTTTTAGTGGAGTAAACAGATGAAAATGACTTGGGGCTAAATCGAAGCTGTATGGTGGATGTTGAAGAAGTTGCAGAGATGATGTACACAAATGATGCAAAGGTTCAACTTGAAGTCCTAATGTGGCTGAGACAGCAACCCAAATAATGTTATGCAGCTGGTGTTGGGGAACTGATAAAACGGTGATATAAGTGCTTAAATATTGGTGGAGAATATGTTGAGAAATAAAAATAGTTTTGAAGTGAATATCATTGTAAGTTATTATTTAATTATCTTTTGTGATTTACTTAATAACTTTCCTCGTATATTGAAAAAAGTTTACAAATTCTTTCAAGAACCTGCCAATTTTATATTTTGAAAAAATACAATATTATAATTGCATTTTTGGCGGCGTGGATTTGCTTTTATTAATAACAGTAGAATTTTTCCCGGCAATCCTGACCAAATGTCATAGTCGTCTGCTGTGTGCAAGTAGTGGTTTGGATTCGTAGCTCCCAGTGGCGCCAAATTAAAAAAAAATATTGAGTGGGTTCAAAACTATTTTGGTAAAATGGCATGGCCAGTTTTTTTTTTTTTTTTTTTTTTTTTTTTTGAATACTCCACAGATAGAGAAAGATGATAATTCTAAATCAAGTTATCATGTTTTAATAAAATTTAAATTTTATTTAATTATATTCACGCGAGTTCTTACTTATAAAGACATTAATATCAACTATAATATCACCGTATCATGAATCGGATTACATGTGGAAAAGGCAAAAAGCTAAACATCGAACAAAACTTTTAAGTGGTTTATGTGTGTCAGTCGAACATTAAAACAGATACTCATTGACTTATACTCACTTGTAAATGGTAAAATAAGTTTTGTTCCAGAGAGGAAAATAAATAATAAAATAATAATGAAATAAATAAAACAATGGAAATTGGGCTTGCTGGGTTTGAAAATTATTGGGTGGGCTCAGGCCCCATGGGTCCATATAAGTTTTTGCCATTGTATATTTGGCGGCTTAACTCGCTTTTGGCGTAAAATTAATGGGCGGGGCTAGTTGAGCTTAAGCCGAAAGGTAGGCCTCCTCGCCCGGTTTCACCTTTGACCTTAACTTAAAATTAAAAATTCATTACTTTAGACACAAAAATATTATCTGCAAAAATACGACTTTTTCAGACAAATCTTATTGGTTCTCAAACTTTGGACTATAGGGTTATAACATGCACCAGGTCTCAATGTCAGGTGCGAGTTTGACCAAAAGTGATTCCCTTGAGAATTACTGTTGGATTAAAATTACTTTATTAATCTGCGTGGATAGAACTTATTCGCATTTTGATATTTATCTTTGTCCAATAATTCCAACTCGTCTCAGATGATGGAGCAGATCTGATAGAGTGGGAAAAAATGTCCATTCATCTCTCGAAAACGATTTAAGACATTCATTATATGCAAACATGTTCTTATCTGTGTGGTCAAAAGATGGACCTTCAAATCTTCATTTCGTACAAAATTATTTTCACATTCATCATAACTAAGTTGTTTCTATCCAAAAGTGGTTCCTTTGTGAATTAGTGTCGGATTAAAATTACTTTATTTATCAAAGGTGTACAAAACTTGTTCACATTTTGATATTTATCTTTGTCCAATAATTCCAACTCGTCTCACTTGATGGAGCAGATTTGATAAAATGGAAAAAAATGTCCATTCATCTCTCCTTTGATCGAAAACGATTTAAGACATTCATTATATGAAAGTAAGTTCTTATCTGAGTGGTCAAGAGATGGATCTTCAAATCTTCATTTCGTACAAAATTATTTTCACATTCATTATAGCTAAGTTGTTTCTATCCAAAAGTGGTTCCTTTGTGAATTAGTGTTGGATTAAAATTACTTTATTTATCAAAGGTGTACAAAACTTGTTCACATTTTGATATTTATCTTTGTCCAACAATTCCAACTCGTCTCAGTTGATGGAGCAGATCTGATAGAGTGGAAAAAAATGTCCATTCATCTCTCCTTTGATCGAAAACGATTTAAGACATTCATTACATGCAAACATGTTCTTATCTGTGTGGTCAAAAGATGGATCTTCAAATCTTCATTTCGTACAAAATTATTTTCACATTCATTATAACTAAGTTGTTTCTATCCAAAAGTGGTTCTTTTGTGAATTAGTGTTGGATTAAAATTACTTTATTTATCAAAGGTGTACAAAACTTGTTCACATTTTGATATTTATCTTTGTCCAATAATTCCAACTCGTCTCACTTGATGGAGCAGATTTGATAAAATGGAAAAAAATGTCCATTCACCTCTCCTTTGATCGAAAACGATTTAAGACATTCATTATATGAAAGTAAGTTCTTATCTGAGTGGTCAAGAGATGGATCTTCAAATCTTCATTTCGTACAAAATTATTTTCACATTCATCATAACTAAGTTGTTTCTATCCAAAAGTGGTTCCTTTGTGAATTAGTGTTGGATTAAAATTACTTTATTTATCAAAGGTATACAAAACTTGTTCACATTTTGATATTTATCTTTTTTCCAACAATTCCAACTAGCCCCACTTAATGGAGCAGATTTGGTACAGTTGAGAAAATGTACATTCACCACTCTTTTGATCGTAAATGATTTAAATCATCCATTACATGCAAACAAGTTATCTGTGTGGTCAAGAGATGGACATTCAAATCTTCATTTCGTGCAAAAAATTTTTCTCATTGATTATATCTATGCTGTTTCTGTCCATATATTGAGTAAAACAATGCTTTTTAAATAAGGATAATGCTTAAACTTTTTGCGACAAGCATTGCATGTCTATTTTTTTCCCATTATGTCATCGAAGATAGACGGTAAAATTCCATTTATCTAAGAACTTTTCTCTACTTTTATCACAAGTAAAGTTCCTTATCTGTACGAATTTGGACTTGCATTTTTGAATCATATTAGTTGAAAATTATTTATGACATATATTATACACAGGCAGACTTCCATGTATGTGGGTTAGGAGATGGACCTTCAAATCTGCTCTTTTCTGAAATGTTTTCACACACACAAACACACACACACACACACACATATATATATATATATATATATATAATTCTTTTCTGATGAGTAAAAAATGCTTTTTTAAAGATTTTAATGTGTAAATGTTTCATGACAATCATTGCATGCATATGATTTCACATTATGTCGCCAAAGATGCGGATTCAAATTCCCTTTATACGAGAATTTGTTTCTCACCTTTATCACAAGCAAATGGTACATCCCCGGTATGGATGCGAACATGCAATTTTAAATTTGATATTATTGGAAAATTATTTATGACACGCGTCATAGTCAGGAACGTTCTCATCTGTGTGGTCAGTAGATGGACATTCAAATGTGCTCTTCATAAAGATGTTTTTTTTAAATTTATTACAGCTATATGTTATTTCTCTTTATGATGTGCAAGCCAATGACTGCTCTTTTAAATTTCTATAATATTTAATTGTTTCGTGACAAACATTGCATGTATGTGGTTACTCTTTAATATATCGCTGTACATGCTTATTCAAATTCCCTTTAGGCAAGAATCGCTCCCCACATTTATCACAAGTAAAGGGTTTCTCTCCTGCATGAATGTGGACATGCAATTTTAAATTCGATATTATTGAAAAAGATTTATTACGCACGCCATACTTAGGCAGATTCTTACTTGTGTGATCAGTAGAGGGACATTCAAATATGGTCTTCTGAAAAAGGTTTTTTCACATGTATTACAGCTATATGTTATTTCTCTTTTTGATGTGCAAGCCCTTTAACGCTGTTCTTTGTGTAAATAAACGCTCTTTTAAATATGTAGAATATTTAAATGTTTCTTGACAAACATTGCATGTATGTGGTATATCATTAATATTACGTGCAAGACTCTGATTCAAAAGCCCTTTATACCCGAATCACTTCCCACATTTATCAAAAGTAAACGGCTCTTGACCAGTATGGACGCGGACATGCAATTTTAAATTCGATATTGTTGTAAAGGATTTATGACATACATTACACTGAAGCAAGTTCCCATCTGCGTGGGTTAAGATATGATGCTTCAAATCTGCACTTCATGAAAACGTTTTTTCACATTTGTTATAACTATGTTTTTTCTCGTTAGAATGTCTCCGAAGATGTACATCCATGTTCCATTTACGAGAGAATTTTTGTCCACATTTATCACAAGTAAATGGTTTCCCCCCAGTATGGCTGCGAACATGCGCGATTAAATTCGTCTTTGATGAAAATGATTTATCACATAAATTACACCTATTTTTTTCATTTGCATTCGTACAACAATGCAAATCAAAATCAACTCGCGATGAAAATGATATACCACATGTGGCGCATTTATACAGAACTTCTTTAGCATGAGATTCATTCTCAGCATGAGCATTTATATTCGCATTTGTGTGAGTTAGGAGATGAACTTTCAAATCTGCACTTCGTAAAAATGTTTTTTCACATTTATTACAACTATGTTTTGGCTCTCCATGCTGAGTAAAACAATGCTCTTTCAAATTGTAATAAGACTTAAATTTGTTATGACAATCGCTGCATTCATATGGTTTCTTGTTAGAATGGGTCCGAATGTGTACTTTCAAATTCCCTTTCTGAGCGAACTTCTGTCCACATTTAACACAAGTAAATGGTTTCTCACCTGTATGACTGCGGATATGTATAGTTAAAATTCTCATTTTTGCAAATGATTTATGGCATACATCACACTTATATTTTTTATCCTTTTGCGTACAGCGATGTAGATGAAATTCCAATTTCTTTGAAAATGATATACCACATGTGGCACATTTATATAGAACATCTTCAGCAGCATGTGATTTCTTTTCTAGATTAGATTTTTTTTCATCATAAGGTATTTTTTTAGCATGAACTGATAGGTGATTATTCAGTGCTGCTCTGAATGAAAATCTCTGTTGACATACATTACAACTGTATGGTTTTTCTACAATGTGAGATTTCCCTTCAGTATGAACTTGAAGATGAATGCTCAATGTTGTTCTGAATGAAAATCTTTTTTGACAGACATCACAACTGAATGGTTTCTTTAGCTTATGGAAGCAACGGCAATGCATAATCAATTCAGAATTCGTAAAAAATGTTCTATGACAGTCGCAGCATTCGTACGTTTTTCCTTCTTTATGTCTACTAATGTGTTCCCTCAAACAATCTTTGCGCGGAAATATTTCCCCACATTCATCGCACACAAATGGTTTGTCAGCAGCATGTATACGAAGATGGATATCCAGATTTTCTTTCAGGAAAAACGATTTTTGGCACAAATGACAAACATAAGGTTTTGGCCTTCGATCTTCACTAAGTTCAGATGATTTTTCCTCGATATGAGAAAGTAAATGCTCGATCAACATTTCTTGCGAAAAAAATTCTTTGCGACAAATACAACACAATTGCAATTTCTCACATATATCAGAAAGAACATGATCATTCAAAGATGCTTCATTTGAGAACGCCTTATCACATTTTTCGCAGATCAACTGTTTCTGTTTGGCGTGGATGTATATATGTCGATTCAAGTAATAATTACTTGGAAATTCCTTTCCGCATTCAACACATTTGCACGGCATCTTTCCATTGTGGGTCGGACTATGGGCATCTAAATGGCTCTTACACGCAAATGATTTTTGACATACATCGCAGATATATGGCTTGGTATGAATTCTAACAACATGTCGGGTTAAGTCTGCGTTAGATAAAAAAGCTTTTTGACATTGATCGCAAACAAATTGTCTCTTTTTGTTGTGCATCCGGATGTGAGCTTTCAAGACTCTTTCATTGGCATAAGCTTTGCCGCAAATGTCACAGACAAATGATCTCTCCTCAGAGTGATAAAGAAGGTGAATGTTTAAATATTCGTTCCTCGCGAACGTTTTATCGCAAAATTCGCATTTAAAAGGTTTCTCACCAGTGTGTATACGATAATGCATTGACAGTTTACCTTTTTGTGCAAATGATTTTTGGCAAAACTCACACGAAAATGGCTTTTCTCCAGTATGTGTACGAAGATGATCACATAACTGTGAAGTCAATCTAAAATTCCTTCCACATACATCGCACTTGTGTGGTTTGTATCCGGTATGGGTACTAGTATGTTTTTTTAAATTGGATTTAAATTTAAATGTCTTTGAACATACAGAACAAGCGTATGGTCTTTCTCCAGTGTGAGTTCTTAAATGCTCATTTAATCTCGAAGCAGTAGGAAATGTTTTTTCACAATAATTGCACCTATGCTGTTTCTTTTCAGCATCGGTAGGAAATTGTTCATTCACCTCCATATTAGAATAATAATTTATTGTAACCAATAGGATTTTTCTATATATTGGAATTAAAACATTTTAAAATGAAATTTTGGCAACCAATATGTATGCACTTGTTCATTTACTTTCATATTAAATAAACTATAAAATTCTACAAACAGATATGACGATGAAATCCTACGATGCCCTACGAAGTCCTACGATGTCCTACAGTCCTACGATAGAATTAAAACATTGTTTTGGTAATAACACATACAATATCTCTTCCAATTAATTGTCTGTGGATGTCGAGTAAAAGTATTTTACTTGACATAAAAGTATTTTATTTGACATAAAAAGTATTTTACTTTTAGCAAGAAAATGCAACGTGTTTATCTAATATTATTAAGTATAAATGTCCGTTTTTTTACAATTAAAAAAATAATATAGATGGACTATTCATCTTTGTTTAATGACTGTTTGAAATAGATGTAACTCATATATCCAAAGAAAAAAAATTATGTGGCATCAATTCTTGATGATATAAAAGTATTATAACTGTGCATGAAGTAACAAGCAAGTCTTATTTTCATCATAAAAATACAACAAATTGGTGGTTCATTATATCAAAAGAATTTCAATATGTTTATGTTTGCTATTACGATTTTACGATGAATTTCGTTATAGCAGGAATTTAAAAGAGTAATAATGATAGGTTATAGACAGATTCAGATCGTAAGTAAAGGCAATGTTCATTTACCTTACGCAGAAAACGCTTAGTCAGCAAATATATGAAACTATGCCTTTTTCACCAATGTCATTTGTTTAATTTTGTCTAACATCTAAACAAACCTTGATAACGCAATTCGTTTAGCCAGCAAAGCTATAAAAGCTTCAATTTTTAACAATGTTGTTTCTTAAATTCTGATTAATGTATTCCCCAAAATAAAATTTACTTTTTCATAAATCCATCAAATAACTTTTTCTGTTTAAGATATCAGAAAAATGTGAACAGCAGAGATTTAAATTGTACTTCCAATGAAGTCTTCTGATGCTTGTTTAAAAAATACGTAAATATTTTGATGAGTAAATAGAACTTTTTTCCGGGTGATGGGAAATGCAGCAAGCCATAATTCGCAGAATCTACAAAAAACAAGAGAGAGAAAGCACAAATTAAATACAAATCCAAATGTTAAAAAAATTACATCATTTAACAAATAATGAATCCAAAAAGTATAAATAATAAATATAACAGTAAAAATAGATTTTGAAAAATCCCACTCTTTTATAAGCATGCAATTGTGATGGATTAGGGACCATCAACTTCAATTCTTTCTGATGGAATTAAAATAATTCCAGAATAAAGTGACTCTTAAGGGATTGTTCTTGATTTGACTCCTGTTGAAAGAGGATTATGCTAGAGAAAAGAAATTCTTTCAAGTTCCTTTCAAGTAAGAAGGAAAAACTTTCATACCTTGAATAGCCTTGCTAAATGTGTGGGAATTTTATCTATGACAATATCGTCTGAAAGAGTTTAAAATGTGTCAGGAAGTTATTTGCATGAATATCAAGACCAAAGAAATGAATTTCGATGTACTCTGGGAGAAGAATTAAAATTGGGAGGAGGAAGAAGGATGCGTCAATCAAAGAAGATCAAGAGATTATTCAATGAAGAGGAGAGTGTTTTTTCGCCATTAAAGGGGCAGACTTGTTTTTGAGTTCGAGAGAGAAAGACCTAGTTTTATGAGGTTCCTAAGATTGTACAAAAATGTCTTATAAATAACATCTAAATTTTCACCATCATATCCATTTTCTTTGAAATTCCTTATAATTTAATTGGATCTCCCCCCCCCCTTCCCAATTTGTCAATTAGCTCACAGTATTGCTGGCACCTTTCTGAGTTTTCACGATATTTGACTGGTCTTTTCATATGAGTTATTCTATAGAATTGACTACCAAATCATGAAAAAAAAATCAAAAATCTTTGGTATAGTCCGCGCATGCGCCCAAATGCCCATATCTCATCAAAAATTCAACATATTAATTTTTTAATTGCTGTATACTATTTCTACTGTTGTGGAAGTCAAACATGTGCTTTACATCCTCGAATTTCAAGAACAATTTGTCAATAATTCAAGTAGATATTCGACAAAACGTGTAAAAAGGGAAAGCGTCCCTAACAGGCCTCACATGCATAAATTTCCCATAATTTTCTTTTCCCCCCCCCCTAAAACATTCCCTAAAAATTCCCAGAAAATCCCCCAAATTCCTTCAATAAGCCACTTTCTCTCAAATTTAGGAGGGAGGCGGGCCCCTCTCGCCCTTGGTTGGTTACGCCCATGATCAAAATTACTAAGACATTTATAAATTATTACTAGATATAATATTAGTTTATTTAATTCCAGATATATAATAAAAATTGTAAAAATTGAAACAAACGGAAAATTGAAATTTTTGCCGTTTTCACACAATTTTGGCCGCCCCTGCGGCGGTAATAGAAAAGTTTTCACCATAATGAAATTTTACTGGGACATTACTGTCATCTTGATGTAGCTGTTGCATTCTATTAGAAATTGTATTGCGATGGTTGTATAATTTAATTTAAAAAAAAAAAAAAAAAAAAAAAAACCTGTTTTTTTTTTTTTTTTTTTTTGCGATTTTCCGGAATTTTGCCACCCCTCATGCGGCGGTAAAAATATATTAACTAATTGGTGAAATATTTTGCAAATTTATTGCTTATTACCAATGGCAACTTTCCCGCACTATTGTGTGTTTATTATATAAATTTCGTTTTTTTTTTTCGACCCACCCTACTGTCTAATTTAGATAACCAGTTTACTTACAGCTTCATTATAAATTAATCTTTTCTGGTTTTAATTTACTTCACTTTAAACTGCACAACAGGTTAAGAAAGACAAGCTCTAATATATAGTGAAGCTTGATGATCCGTTCTTGAGATATAGCTATCGCGGAAATTGTGCACCATAACAGTGCACCTGTTGGAAGCTGGGCCCGACTAACAATTTTTTGTGCCCAGGACACTTTCGATTTTTCGTGCTCCCTTAGATTGGTTGATTTACTGATACTAGTTTATTTATTTATTTATTTATTTTTTTACATACTTGCATGCTTATGCGAAAAGTGTCAACTCAAAAAATTACGTTTTCCGAAAAATTGAAAAACGGTACGGTTCTAAGAATATTTTTTTTTCTATTATTTATTGAAATGTGCTTTTAACCATAGATTGAGATATATTTTTGTCATGTTATCGTATTAATATCTCAAATATCACATTTTTTCAGTTGTGGCACTTTTCGAACAAATGTACAATATATGATAAAATTGAATGACTTGATAAATACAGTACATCAATTACTTGAAAATAATGATAAGAAGTCTACTTGTTAATGATGTTATTGGTATTAAATGATTGTCGAATTGATACTGAGTGCAAACAAAAGTCCTAAAAGAAATAAAAACGTTGGCACAATTATGATTTTTTTAATGGAAATTTAGATGAAATAATGAAAAATTTTGTGCCTCTCAGAAATTTTGTGCCCAGGCGTAGGCCCCAGGTGCCCGTGCGATAGTCGGGCCTGTTTGGAAGATTTACATCAAAACCTAATCAGTACCAATTTATGCCAAAGTCTAACTGAATCTGGAGTTTGATTCAATTCCGTGCTAGTTTAATTTAGTTAAATCGCCCATAAAATTTTTGTCACATACAGGCAGACAGATACACAGACTCACGGACAGACATTTTCTAAAAAGTCAAATCGTGTTCAAAACAACTTTCTAAAACGTATAAATCCGTCGGGAACCGGAAGCCGAATTTTTTTCACGAATCCAATATTTTTTCTTGTAAAAATAGAAGAAATTAAAAATAATCAGATATAATTCTATATAAGTACTGAGAATAAATAAACTGAAATTATAATTGAAGTAATTTTATTCACAGATCTTTACTGCTAAAGTTCTTTTATTTTGTACTAGCTATCCGCTCGGCGTTGCCCGGGCTCGAGATAATAACAATCTCAGTGCAAGGCGTTAACCCCCTCCCTCCCCATACCCGCAAATATAACGAATAATTTGTTCAAGAAAACCACCTTCACCTACATTAACGCGATCATTAAAAAAATAATTACATTTTTCTGATAATTAGAACATAACGAAGACACTACGCTAAAATAGCCGGTAAATGACAACACTTCCCATCCTCAATTTCTGATCTATATCTTAATTAGTTATCTAAATTTTTGTTCATTAGTAAAAATTGGCAATTTTTTCCTTTCATTTTCGCAAACTAAATGGAGGGATCGGCCAGAGAAACAGATCTCTTTGTAGTTCAGTTTTTAATGAAAGCCGATCCCTGTCTGAAACTTTCTCGGATTTTTTTCACTGGCGCCAGCTAATTTTTACATAAATTAAGAAAAATTACCGGCCGATTTTTTCAAAAATTGCATAGACGGATGCAGAATTTTTTTTTACATATGCTCAGAAATTTTCAAATTGATATCTTCATTAGTTTTCTTAAAATTCGCTAATTAGTAAAATAATTTCGAATTCGTTCATTTCCGCTTGCAAATCCACAACAACAGTTCTTTTCTTTAGCCATTTTGATTTAAAAGATGACATTTTCGATGCGATGTTTAATGATATTCTAATTAATATCTAGAGTAATTATCAAAATATTAAAATTCTGAGACTCAGGTACACCAGGAGAGGGTTTGGACTACCTAAATATAATTCTAGGTGCGCTAAATTTTCCTAGCCATCGCCAACAGACACACACATGCACAGAGCGAAACTTTCTTTTATTAGTATAGATTATATCCGCCCCTCCCCCCAACGTCCCGTTCTCACGAGTTGTCGTAGTTATTAACTAATAATCTTTCTTACTGCCCAATCTCAAATATTTCCATACTTAAATATTTTACATAACTTAGTTTTAACGTGAATAATATGAATGTAACATAGTATTGAAAAGGTAAACTTTGAATAATAATTCATAAATCCTACCTGCATTTCAGTATTCTCCTGTGAAAAGCAGACAGTCCTTTTCTTTTAACGTTTGTATCAGTTATATTTCGACTGTGAAACTTATTAATTTCCTGAGATCGGGACATTTCCAGAAAAAAAGATACGATTGCAATGCTTGCGACATTTTGGAATGTTTAACCGAAAAGCCGCCGTTCTTTTTATTAGAGATTTTGCGGGAGGTTTTTAAAGTTTTAATAGTTGCGTTAAAAGATTCTTCGAATTCATTCAATCCGAAATCTGTTGTATTAAGAAAATACTTTCTCTTTAGAAATTAGAATGCAGTTTATATGCTTTTCAATAAAATAAAAATATACTGTTATAAAGAATATGTTTAATTTTGGTTACTCAAAATTTTTATAAATTTCTACGTCATCCGATTTTTTTGAATAAATAGTGTCGTCGTAGGACACGACATAAATGGAATACAGAGACCTAATATCAGAAGGTTCAGAACCATAACGTTTCCGTTGGTAAAAATGATTTTTTTTTTTTTTTTTTTTTTTTTTTTTTAAAGAAAACCAGCACTTTGATTCATGAAACTGGAACATTTTGTTCCTCGTAAAAATGACATAATTTTCACAATTTTATCATTTTACAAATTCAGAGATTAGGGTTCCAGACAAGAGCGGGGTGGGGTGGGGGTAGCCCAGGACATTCATTAACCAAAAACATAAGATAGTTACAGTAACATCTGTAGTGACAGTAAGTGACATCTGTAGTGACACTATCACTAGTGACAAGGGGAAAACTAAAAAAGTCCTTCCGGCCTGTACCGGGAGGAAAAGGTAGCTTTCCTATATCTTCGTTTTAAAATTTTAGCTAATGTTACTCGAAAACAGCAAGCTAAAAGGCAAATAAACCGTTTACAAAAGATTCGTCAATACTGAATTTGAATAAGAAATTCGCCAAATTATTGAGTTATAGCCAAGTTGGCTTCATTTATGAAGACTTATTTTGGTCGCCAAATTTAGCGATATTTCGCCAATTGTCGCCCAGTTTGGCGAAAATTTGGCGCTAACGAATATGAATATATAGTTTTATGCGTATGATTGGGAAAATGATTACAACAATGAAAGAAAATAATTTGCGAGAAATCGCGTTCACTAAAACTTATAAATTAATCTTTTTAACACTTTCCAACCTAGTTGAAAAGTGTTTATGACTTCGGTTTGTCTGGCCGTCTGGCCGTCTGCCGTCTGGCCGTCTGGCCGTCTGCCGTCTGCCGTCTGTCCGTGCTCTAACTCCCGTAAATATGCTCGGATTGCCCTGCAAATTTTATATGTTATAATCGTTATCTATAGCATGTTCCCTATTTCAACGGAAGTGTGTAGCACTTATAGTTTTTTTACAGGGACACTCAAAAGAATTCCGTTACATTGCGGTCTATGGGGAAAAATCATTTGCGGTTTATTTAAATAATGTTTCAATACTTTAAACGCATTGAAATTTATATATATCACTAAGGTGCATTAGAAGAAGCTTAATATGGAATAGGGTGTGCATAGCACTTATACTTACTTTACAGGGACAGTCAAAAGAATTCCGTTACATTACGTCTATGGAGAAAAATCGTCTGCGGTTTATTTAAATAATGTTTCACTATTTTAAACGCATTGAAATTTATATAAGGTTCATTACAAGAGACTTACTACAGAATATTGTGTGTATAGCAGTCATCGTTCATTTACAGGGACACACAAAAGAATTCTCTACTGTATGTTAACAATAATTCCTGGAAGTGCGTTTTAAGTTACTGAATGCGATTTTAATTTTAAATCGCTTTTTGTATATTACGTGGTGTGTATAAATTCTGTAGATCCTATACAGGGAAGTACAAAAGTTCGGGAACACATTTCCGTATTATTTAACTCCAGACGGAGAATTTTAAACTGTGCTACGTGTTTCCTAACTGAACTAAAATTTAGCATCCTATGTAGTATATATACAAATCTATAGATCCTATACAGGGCTGAATAAAGTATTCGGATTACTTAGATGTTATCTTTTAGCTTATAAAAGAGTATGATTCGTAAAATTATTTTGGAAGCGTTGGAAAGTGTTA
The DNA here is from genome assembly GCA_963931845.1 of Maratus michaelseni. NCBI lineage: Eukaryota > Metazoa > Arthropoda > Arachnida > Araneae > Salticidae > Maratus > Maratus michaelseni. Next base: position 195,571,508 of record OZ007597.1, on the reverse strand, counting down.
CATAATCTATGCTTGACGCATGATTTTTCGTTCTTGTTTTTTTTGTTTTTGTTTTTTGTAATGCGCTGTTTTGTTTTCAAAATGTCAGCCACCCTAGAATTTCAAACTGCTCTATCTCAGCCATTTTTTAAGATAGAGGTAAAACAAAAAATGCTCTGCAATCCTCGTATCAAGGCCTAACACTTAATTAAAAAATAAATTTGAATTTTTAACTTTTTTGTATATTTATTTTAGTTTTAAAATTTTCAGTGGTCAGTCAAATCATTTATTTTATTATTATTACTATCAAAACAGCAGCTCTTTTTATCTGTATTTTATTTTATTACTAGCTGTTACCAGTTATTAGAATAAATGCATTAAGCAAAACATTTCACTCGCGATAATTAAAAACATATATAATTAACCAACTTCGCCTGCTAGCGGGCCACTAATTACAAACGAACCTCCAATTATATGCTTTATTAGTATAAAAAATCTCTTACAATATGATAATCTCGAACCGAACGAAACTCTGGCTCGTGTTCCGCTGCCTACGGCGGCGCCGTATACCGGGTATGCTGCGCACGCACAGGAAATTCTGTTAGTTCCACTTTCCACCGCCAGGAGGCGCACTCGGTTTTAAACAAACCACCTTCAGAACGAAACTCCGACACGTGTCCCCGCCTTCTCCAGCACCGTATAGCATTTGTGCTGCACACGCATTGCAAAATCCTTCAGTTCCACCGCTAGAGACACAATATATGTTTTATAAGAACATCCGACACGTGTCACCACTGCTTGCGGCACCGTACAGCAGGCGTGTTGCTCACGCGCTGCGAAATCTGTACATAATCTGTAAGACAATCGAAAACTAAGTTGAATGAGTCAAACCGCGGCTGTGTTGAATTCAGGGGGTGGCCCGGGGGTGACAGTCCCCCCCCCCCCCTGCGGAGCCACAGAAATCCCTCCCTGCTGCTTGCGGCATCGTACAGCAGGCGTGCTGCTCACGCGCTGCGAAATCTGTACTAAAATCTGTAAGACAATCGAAAACTAAGTTGAATGAGTCAAACCGGGGCTGTGTTGAATTCAGGGAGTGGTCCGGGGGGTACAGTCCCCCCCCCCCCCCCCCCGCGGAGCCACAGATATCCCTCCCGGAGAAAAGTATCTGAATTCAACACTGACCTTGATAAAAACAGGGGTCTGTCCGGACTTGTGTTGCCAGTTGTCTCGATTTTCAGGGGCTCCAAGACATGTCCCGCGTAACCAAGACGCGGGACGTCAAAAGTCCCGATTTTTTGTGATGCACAAATTCTTTCAAGTTTCTTTCAGTTTCATGCTGTTCGTTACTCTGCAATCAAGTGGGACTTAATACAATAAAACCTGTGCAGACAGAACCTGTCTGTAACGGATTTTTTTTAATTATCCCTTTGAAAGGAATACCATACATAAATCTACCTGCCTAGTCGAAAGCCTGTATAAAACAAAATTTTTGTGGTTTCATACCGATTCTGTTTTCCCAGGTTTTACTGTACTACTCAGAAAATCCAACCTGTTTATAACGAAATTCTGTTTTAAAAGTAAATATTTCGTTGTCCTAAATATTCCGTTTTTACAGGTTATACCGTGTGAGATTGTTTTGCTTATTCAATATAGTAAATCCTACTAAGACGAAATCGCAAAGGGCCGCAGAAAAATTATATTTTAAACAGTTTTTGATCACTAATCACAGAATAACATCACTAATTATAATTAAAATGCTTAAGTGATACAAATAGAAACAATAAAAGGCTTATAAAAACCTTTTAATGATCGACATACTACGTTTCAACGCTCATACGGCGTCATTTTCAAGATATATAACAATAAAGAAAAATATTCTCGCAATTTTTTTAAAATGATCTTGAAAACATGAATCAAAAGATCATATAAGTGAAAAACGCAGGTGCTTGAAGTAGCCAACAATAAACGTGAAAATTAATATTTCGTTATTGCTTTTTTTAAACTGAAAGTACCTCGTGCCAAATTTCAGGTAATTCAAATGAGGCGGATGCATTGCAAATGTTTATGTTACGCATGTAGATTTCTACTGATTCACGGATGGGAAATAGAGTCTTGATGGATAAATTATTTTACTATTTTTAAAATCAATTTTTAATGTCTCGGTTCTATGTAGTCTTGCCAGTGCTGTAGTACTTCTGTCATATTTGATATCTGCCATATGCTCTTTTAATCTTGTTTTAAACTTTCTAGTGGTCATTCCTATATATAATATTGGATCGTTTTTGGACTTTTCAGTTATAAATGTTTTCTTTTCGAAGGGAAAATGAAATTTGTAAATTTAAAACTTGATTTCGTTAAAGACAGGTTCCGTTTTAATAGGATTTGCTTTATCTTTATGACCAGCTTGTTTCGTCTCCTTGTTCCGCTTTATGTGACATGGACCTGACAACACTAGTCCAGACGCATAATTTCCCTGTCCACCGCGGATAGACGATTGCGATTATCATGCTTTCTGATTAGTTGTTAAACCGAATGCGAGGCTAACGAAAAAGACAGGCTACCGCGGTACATTCCACACATCTTTTTTTACAGACCGCTAGAGTGACGTGATGCTCTTTTCGTGCACCTTCATTGGTGCATTCGAGCATCACGTGACTCCTGCGGTCTGTAAAAAAAGATATGAATAAAGCACCGCGGTAGCCTTTCTTTTTCGTTAGCCTCGACCGAATGCTTCTTAAGTCATTTCCGGTTGAACTTGGTTTCTTATATAATATCTATTAATTTCTATATAATCTAATTAATTTATAACTGTAATATAATAAATATTATAATATAAACTAATTAATTTCTATGTAGTCAAACCTCTATATAATCTAATATCTATATATATATTTGTCTTACGTGGCGCGGAAATAGGGCTGAATTTCTACCTTATCGTTGGCAACAATCGTAGTTTCCAGAGCTCAGACCAATGACCAGACAAGATTTTGTTAGCCCCGCCTCCAATATGGCGGAAAGTGTCAGAGCATTGAAACTGAAGCTAGCAATTATTAAAAATAAAATAATATGAAAGTAATCCAAAGCGTCTGAGATGATTCCTCATTTTAATTATGAGAAATTCTGTTAATTTCAAATAAATTCATTTTTTTTTCAAATGAATTCATTTAGAATTTATTTACGAATTTCACTCACACAAAAAATCAGAGATAATAAAATATAAACTTTCTAGAATGCCCTGCTGCCATCTGTTGCCGTTTTATTGAAGTAAAAATAATTTATTTTGCAGAAATCTATAATCAATTAGAATAATAAAATGTTGAACGAAATTTAAACAATCATTGATGATAAACTACCTTCCTACCACGTAGTTTTTTTTAATGAATTTAAGCCGTGCTGTACAATATTATAGGTGCTAATTATGTTTCCAAGATCCTCTTTTCATAGTATTTAAATTATTTATATGTCCATTAGTAGCATCAACTAAATGCATTTTTAGTTGTGTTTTCAACGGAGTTTTCAATTACTTTTGTACATTAAAAAAATTGTCAATTTCATATGTTCAAATGATTTATTGCAGTACTTATTCCGGCTAGAATTACTAGAAAAATAAAATGAGGCGAGCGAGCAAAGCGAGCATCTCAATGTGAATTGCCTCATCTCAATGTGAATTGCCTCATCTCAATGAATCATCTCAATGTGAATTGCCTTGCAATTCACCAGGGGTTGGCGAGCGTTAGCGAGTAGGGGGCTGAGCCCCCTATTTTCTATATAATCTAATAATATATATTAATTTCTTATATTATATCTTCTTTTATCTTCATAATCCTCTAAAATACCGGAAATGACTTAAGAAGCGTTTGTTTTTACAAGTAATCAGAAAGCGTAAAAATCACAATCGTCGATCGGCGGTGGAGACGGAAATTATGCAGTCCTCCAGACTCTTCTTACAGTCACGGGGTCCAGTTGTTGTTAACTCCTGGACAGGTTTTAGGTGCGTTCGTAATTATATAAATGCGTAGCCCCTATAGTCATCCGCATATAACAGCGCAAAAACTACCCGACCGAATGGTTTGAAATTTAATATATATAATCGTTGCAGAATTTTGTCGAGTCATTTCAAATTTTACGAAAATCGAATCAAAACCTAAAAAGATATTAATAAAAGTTTTCTTCATTCTATTAAATCCTACCATACGTAATTAATTCAGTGATATCAATTATAGGTAATGATTCTAGGTTGCCATGGTGATTACGTCTGATTTAAAATGGAGTCATATTATTGCCGTATTACTGAATTTAAAAACCGAATTTGTATATAAAATTGTTTAATTATAGCAATCCTATAATCTACCGACAGTTTTCCGGATCGATGTTTCCGGAGAAATAGATATTAAATGGAAAAAGAGTCCAAATATGGATTTCATGTTCTGAAATTTTGAAAGCTAGGCTTAAGTTTCCCATTGGAATTTTCAGTAAATGTCAACAAAAGATAAAATGTTGCCAAATTAAAATGTACTTATTTTATTACGTAAATTAATCATATCTTAAATATAATATAATAAAATAATTAAATATAATTCATGTTTTCTGTGAAATGATAACGATGATTTTTTTTTGCATTGTCTTATATTGGATATTTGCGCATAGTATAATTATAATGTAACATAATTGTAATTGTTTGTAAATGTGTACTGAAACCTGATTAGTTATACAAGTTGTTAATTGTACGTTAACGTGACAAATGAGGTGCGTTCGTTTCGTGCTATAACAAGTTTTAAAATGTCAAAAACTCATCAGTTATTTCAGTGAAATAAATTATATCGTCTGCTATGAGCGAAATCAGCATGCCTTTTTATTATTATTATTATTACGTATGCCACGTTAACAGATAAAAAAAATTCTTTCGACACCAGACAGCTCTGTAAAATTCACCATGGAGATCTTGCTTTGCGAATGATTACCTCCATGGTTTAATATTTCTATGACTCACGATGAATGAATATTTTGTTTATTTACTTTAATGGATTGAGACATTTGGCTGTTATCCTAATTTTCACTAAAATTATCTCAGAATCTAAACATTTTTTAATGCAACTAATCTCTCAAGCAAACAATTTTTTTTTGAACGATCTTTCTAAAAATGTAACTTTTATGCAATTTTATTCGAAAAAATAATTTTGAAGAAAAATGACCGCTTGGCATATGGTAAAAGATGTGGTACCCCGTATTTGTTTTCCTCAGTCACATGACTTGCGCTTTTACTATATATGATAGGATTAAAATAATAAAGAAAATTTTTATTAATATCTTTTTAAGTTTTGATTCGATTTTCATAAAATTTGAAATGACTCAACAAAATTCTGCAACGATTATATATATATTAAATTTCAAACCATTTGGTTGGGTAGTTTTTGCGCTGTTATATGCAGACAGACGGACGGACCAGACGACGACTATAGGTGCTACGTATTTATATAATTACGAACGCACCTAATAATAAAAGCGCAAATCATGTGACTGGGGAAAACAAATACGGGCAAACCACTTCTTTTTTTCATATACCGATCGGACATTTTTATTCAAAATTATTTTTTCGAATAATATTGCATAAAAGTCACATTTTTAGAAAGATCATTCAACAAAATTGTTTGCTTGAGCGATTAGCTACATTAAAAAATATATAGATTCTGAGCTTAACTTCAGTGGAAGTTAGGTTAACAGCCGAATATCTCAATCCATTAAAGTAAATAACCACAAGAGATTCGTTCATCGTGAATCATAGAAATATTAAACCATGGAGGTAAATCATTCGCAAAGCAATATCTCCATGGTGAATTTTGCAGCGCAGTCTGGTGTCGAAAAAAAATTGCATCCGTAAACGTGCCCTACGCGTAATGAGAAAAAAAAATGCATGCCCATTTCGCTCATAACAGACGATATAATTCATTGTACTGAAATAATAACAATGATTTTTTTTTTTTTTACATTGTAAAACTAGTTATAGTACGAACGCACCTCATTTGTCACGTTTAACGTACAATTTCCAAGTTGTTTATGTTTGTGAAGAATCTATAACATCCAAATTATATACATATCATAAGCACCGGCAGACCAAAATCCAGGGAGGGACAATATTCTAAAACAGATGTACCTCTTGTACACAGCAAAAGTCGCGTTTTTTAAAAGGAAGAATATAAATATGAAATAAACTAAACTAAGCATTTTCTGCCAAGACAATTTTTATACATATCAGCATAACAAGCATTTCAGGAATTTAACAATTAAGACTACAAAGGATTTTGAAAACTAAACTTTTAATGGATTCATTTGAAACTTTGTAGAGTTGTTAAAACTAGGCTAAAATACTCATGCACAAAATTTGGAATTAAAATGTTAATAAATAATATAAAAAAAAAATTAAAGTTAATTCTTATTTAGGTTAAAAAGAATTTTTTTTTTCCAGCGATCTACACGCTTCGCCACTGACGGTGTTTATATCCTGCTAAATATCTTATATAAGAGAAATTTATTTTCGAATACGGGAGAATTTCCTTCTATGTCCCAGGTGAGGCTCGAACCTGGGACCTTGTGGTTACGAGCTCAGAGATTAACCAACTGCGTTATCAAGACTTGTGAGTGAGTGCTTTTAAAAATGGAACTAATGTCTGAAATAAGTCGGCTGCGTGTTGATATTTTTTCTCCCATATTAATGAATAATTAGGGGCCTCCGTGGCCGAGTGGTTAAGGCACCACTCCGCTAATCGCTTCATAGCATAGGAAGCAAGGCCGGCGGTGTTCGACTCCCGCCAGCTCATTGCACACACTTTGTGGAGCTCCCGGATGTAACTCTTGGTGTTGTTAATTTCCTTGTACTTTCTCGTCAAGATTTATGTAATTGTTGAAGTCATGTCTGTGAATAAAAAAAAAAATGTATATGGATCATTCGAGACGACAGCCTTGCAGCGATAGGTCTCAAAGCCCACCCCCTTTCAACGTTCAAATGAATAATTAATGAATATAATTAATGAATTAATATTTGATTTTAATTAATGAATTAATATTTGATCCACTACAAGTTTTAAAAAATGTATTTGAACTTGAGTGGATGAATAAAAAGTATTTTATTAACAATTGAAAATTTGAACAAGATTTATAAACATATATAAGGAGAGTGTGAACTAATAGTAGGAATTGAAAAATTTGTTTAGTTATTGCATTTTAAATATTTTAATGCCAGAAACAATTGACAGATTTCAAAATGTCCCATGTGCATTTCTTTTGCATTAATTAAGTGACACCATATTTTTATGAGATACTTCTCATGCATTATAATGGAAATTGGCATGAATTGTAAAAGTTCTCTATATGTAAAAGCAGGAGAAAAAAAAACATTTTTATAATAATAGTTTGTTTTTTCTAAAAAAAGTAGCTATATATTTCCATATACCCATAAAATTCAACACTAAAATATACCACTTAAGTGTCATTTTCTATGCTAACATTTATTTACTATTGTACTATAAATATTATATTATACTATTGTATTATACATATATTTATTATATACATATATTGTATAATACAATATTGTAATATACATATATTATACATAATTATACTATTGTATTATACACGTATTTCCATATGCTCATAAATTTCAACACTAAGATACCCCTTAATTTTCATTTTCTATGCTAACATTTATTTATTATTGTATTATACATATATTTATTATATACATATATTGCATTATACAATATTGTAATATACATATATTATACTATTGTATTATACATAAATTTCCATATGCCCATAAATTTCAGCACTAAAATATACCCCTTAATTGTAATTTTCTATGCTAACATTTATTATTTTATTATACATATATTTATTATATACATATATTGTATTATACAATATTGTAATATACATATATTATACTATTGTATTATACATAAATTTCCATATACCCATAAATTTCAGCACTAAAATATACCCCTTAAGTGTCATTTTCTATGCTAACTTTTATTTATTATTGTATTATACATATTATATTATACTATTTAAATTAATACTTGTATTTATTATATACACTGTAAAAAAATATTTGGAACGTTTAGTATTCTAACAGGAATGTTTCTGATACCGTCGGATATCTGAGCGCTATTTTCACTTTCTGAAACCATCAGAAACCTTTCCGAATGTTTAGGTTTAGTTTCCAGTGCGGATTGAAATCGACCCTCTTTTATACCAAACCAGTTTATGCGCATTCCAAGTATTTCTCTTTTCAACTATTTCAAGCAGTTTACCCCGGCAAAGCTAAAACTACACGTTGTTGGCTGTGGAAGAGTTATTCGAGCGGTCCAAAAAAATACAATTTTAAAGAAGGAATATTTCGAAAGGTAAGAATTTCTGCTGTTTTAAATATTCTAATAATATTTTTTATAATGATTCTGTTTTACATTCATTATTATTTCAAACATGGCGTGATATTTTTCAGTTTATATCAATATTTTTAACAAATGTCTTAACCCTAACTTTTAGGACTATTTACATGAGCATTTAGATACTTTGAGTTGGGAGGATAGTTATTAAAATATACTCTAAAATATAAAAATACAAATTCTTTGTCTCTCATTTTAAGTTTTTTAACGTTGCTTCAATAAATACGATTTATAAATAGCATTTAGTAGCAATTTAATCTCTTAAAGAATAATATCTGCCGGCGGTTCTGGTTTGTTTATATATTTTTTTAACGATGTTCCAGAACTCTAACTTTTATAATACTATATATTGAAAATTGACTTGTCTGACTTTAAAAATATTGTTTTAAAGTAAACAGACTATATTTATTTATTTTATTCTAATTCTGAAAAAAAAAAAAAATCCTAGGTGTTTTTATTAATCTCAGAGTTATGTCCAGATTTTTCTCACAGGGTCCTGTTTCTGTGGAACTGTGAAGTTTTTTTAATATTTTTGAAAATTACAGTCATAATTTTATGAATCTGAAATTATCGTTATATCAGGTTACTTTGTATCTATCCTTTACACATAAAAAAGCTATGCACTTTAATAAGTTCAATTGTTTTGTGATAGGTCAGATTTTATTTTTAAATGATTAAATTTGTGAAAAGTTCAGTTTTTGAGGTGGCAAAGTTTTGTGAAAGGATTGTTTTTAAGACAAAGAATTTTGTGAAGGATCCCGTTTTAGAACGAAAAATTTTGTGAAGGGTCCAGTTTTAAAATGAGAATTTTTGTGAAGTGTCTTGTTTTAATATGAAAAATTACCTTTTAAGGACCGAAAAAAATAACTGATAAACAGATCTCTGAAGCTGCATTGCTTTTGGAAAGCTCATACATGAGTTTTAATTATTTTATGTTGTTGGGAGTTAGATTATTTTAAATGTATCTAAAATCTATTAGTATAGTTTTCATGTTAATGAAAAGTTTTACAGATTATTTAAGTTTTCTTTCTAAGTATATATGCTATTTTTTTTATATTTTAAAATAAATACTTGATATGTGAAGCTGTATGAATCCCATATTTTTTTCACGATATGTTGTTAAAAAACAAGGTAAATATCTCCATTCTCCAATATTCACTGCGTGAATATTCTTAAATATTAGGGTTAAAACATATTTGATAAAATTTTGATATAAACTGAAAAATATCACGCAATATACCGAATAATTTCGCCTAGAAAAAAGAATCATTATAAAAAAAGTTTGATTACAGTATTTAAAAGAGCAGAAATTCCTATCTTTTCAAGTATTCTTTTAAAATTCAGATAATACATAATAAAAATAGATAAAATTATATTCAGAAACACTTCAGATATATTCAGACAGGTTTCAGATACATTCAGAAAAGTTTCCGATATATTATGAAAGATTTGCGATATATTCAGAAACTTTTCTGATTCGTAATGAAAGATTTCCGATATATTCAGAAATCAGAAAGGTTTCAGATATATTCAGGAAGCTTTCATTACGAATCGGAAAGGTTCCGTGTTTTAGCCGAAACATTTTTCTGATCGAATCGGAAACTTTTCTGTTAGTATCGTGCAGCACAGGTCTCCGTTACTTTCAGAAACGTTTCTGAAAATTTTTTACAGTGTACATATATTGTATTATGCAATATTGTAATATACATATATTATACTATTGTATGATACATATATTTCCACATGCCCATAAATTTCAACATTAAAATACCCCTTAAGTGTCATTTTCTATGCTAATATTTATTTATAATTGTATAGAGGATATACAGTATAAATATCTAAAGAACCTGATTATTAGGAATGCGCATGAAAAGTTTCCAAATTTAGAAATGTGCGAAATTTTCAATTTCGAGAAAAATGCATTTTAAGTGTAAAAAAAACTGTTGAAATATATAGTTCGTTTACAAAGATAAAAGCTTATATCGATGGAAATAAACATCAGAAATCGTTTCGCATCAAATGAGTATGAGCATTTAATTTCATAATTCACAAAATAAATAAATAAAAAATCGATTTCTTTAATCGAATTTTGTGATTTTGAAAGTCCGCTGAACTAAGAAGAGTTTAATCAGGCTTAAGGTGGTTGGTTCTCGAATGATCTGCTCAACAACGCGAAACTTTCTGACACATTTTCTGACTCATTTTTAAAACGAAAAGGCATAAAATTCAATTCACAAAATAAATAAATAAAAATTTGACTTTTTAATCAAATTTTGTGATTTGAAAGTCCGTTGAACTAAGAAAAGCTTAATCAGGCTTTAAGGTGGTTGGTTCTCATATGATCTGCTCAACAACGCAAAACTTTGACTTATTTTTAAACGGCAAAGGCATAAAATTCTCAGGCCTCACTATTGAAGCAGTTTGAAATCGAAATGAGTTTTCCACTTTTTTGATAAATAAATTACTTATCGACTTATAAGCTATTCCTCTCACGTGACGACAAGATTTTCCCCTTTGTCGCGCTGCTGCCGTGCCAGGAATTTGGTTCAAAACGCCGACTTTGACAGTATTTTCTCAGATCTCAAACATTTGCTGCCTTTACCAAAAAGTGGAAAACGCCATTCGATTACATAGTTTCTGAAAAGTAACACCTGCCAATTTCATGCGTTTCCGAACAAAAATGAATTCGAAAATGTGTCAGAAAGTAGCTCTTTTTAAGTGTAAGCAAAACTGCTAAATATATAGTTCGTTTACAAATATAAAAGCTTATTTTATGGAAAAAAGCATCAGAATTCGTTTTGCGTCATATGAGTATGAGCATTTAATTTCATAATTCACGAAATAAATAAATATATATATAAAAATTCGATTTTTTAATCGAATTTTGTGATTTTGAAAGTCCGTTGAGCTAAGAAAAGCTTAATCAGGCTTAAGGTGGTTGGTTCTCAAATTATCTGCTCAACAACACGAAACTTTCCGAGTTCTGACACATTTTCTGACTAATTTTTAAACGCAAAGGCAGGCCTGACTATTGAAGCGATTTGGAATGAGTTTTCCATTTTTTGATAAATAAATTACTTATCGACTTATAAGCTATTCCTGTCACATGACGACAATATATTCCCTTTTCTCGAGCTGCTGCCGTGCCAGGAATTTGGTTCAACACGACGAATTTGACAGTATTTTCTCAAATCTCAAACATCTGCTGCCTTTACCAAAAAGTGGAAAACGCCATTTGATTACATAGTTTCTGTAAAGAAACACCTGCCAATTTCATGCGTTTCCGAACAAAAATGAATTCGAAAATGTGTCAGAAAATAGCTCTTTTTAAGTGTAAACAAAACTGTTAAATATTTAGTTCGTTTACAAAGATAAAAGCTTAATATCTATGGAAAGAAACATCAGAATTCACCTTGCATCAGATGAATATGAGCATTTGATTTCATAATTAACGAAATAAATAAATAAAAATTCGACTTTGTAATCAAATGTTGTGATTTGAAAGTCCGTTGAACCAAGAAAAGCTTAATCAGGCTTAAACTGGTTGGTTCTCATATGATCTGCTCAACAACACGAAATTTTCTGACACATTTTCTGACTTATTTTTAAACGGCAAAGGCATAAAATTCGCAGGCCTGACTATTGAAGCGATTTGGAATCGAAGTGAGTTTTCCACTTTATTGATAAATAAATTACTTATAGACTTATAAGCTATTCCTGTCACGTGACGACAAGATTTTCCCTTTTCTCGCGCTGCTGCTGTGCCAGGAATTTGGTTCAAAACGCCGACTTTGACAGTATTTTCTCAGATCTCAAACATCTGCTGCCTTTACCAAAAAGTGGAAAACGCCATTCGATTATATAGTTTCTGAAAATAAACACCTGCCAATTTCATGCGTTTCCGAGCAGAAATGAATTAAAAAATGTGTCAGAAAGTAGCTCTTTTTAAGAAAAATTAAAATTACAAAAATAAGTTTCGACAAGCTTTTTTTAAAAATGGTAAATTGAAATAGTATTTCCCCTTTTTTTTCGTCATCTTAATAAAATTTCAAGATAATTTTTTAACGCATGAGCATTAAAGGAAAACAAAACTAGAATTGTCTTCTACGGGGATTGCAGAACTCATTGATGAAAAAACCCCTGTTTAATTATTTAGTGCTTAATTATTTTAAATCCCTTGGGAATAATAAATTTTACTTTTCTAAACCTTTATTAGAATGTCCTCATTATTATTATTATCGTTAACCAAGTTTAACGAAACAAAAATTAAACTCAGATAAACAAAAAAATAAATAAAAGTAAAAATAAATAAATAAATCCCTTGGGAGGAATAAATTTTATTTATTTAAACATTTATCAGAACGGTTTCATTATTATTATCGTTAAGAAAGTTTAACGAAACAAAAATTGAACTCAGATGAACAAAAATAAATAAATAAATAAATCCCTTGGGAAGAATAAATTTTACTTATTTAAACCTTTATCAGAATGGCTTCATTATTATTATTATCGGTAACCAAATTTAACGAAACAAAAAATGAACTCAGATGAACAAAAAATAATAAATAAATAAATCCCTTGGGAAGAATAAATTTTACTTATTTAAACCTTTATCAGAATGGCTTCATTATTATTATTATTATCGTTAACCAAGTTTAACGAAACAAAAAATGAAATCAGATGAACATAAAACAAACAAATAAATAAATAAATCCTTTGTGAAGAATAATTTTAACTTATTTAAACCTTTATCAGAATGGCTTCATTATTATTATTAGCGTTAATCAAGTTTAGCGAAACAAAAAATAAACTGAGATGAACGAAAACAAATAAATAAATAAATCCCCTGGGAAGAATAAATTTTACTTATTTAACCCTTTATCAGAATGGCTTCATTATTATTATTATTATCGTTAACCAAGTTTAACGAAACAAAAAATAAACTCAGATGAACAAAATAAATAAATAAATAAATAAATAAATAAATAAATCCCTTGGGAAGAATAAATTTTACTTATTTAAATCTTTATCAGAATGGCTTCATTATTATTATTATCGTTAACCAAGTTTAACGACACAAAAAATGAACTCAGATGGACAAATAAATAAATATATATATAAAAATAAGTAAATAAATAAAAATAAATAAATACTATCTGAAAAGACAATAGATTATAAGAATGTATTAATTATATAAATAAATAAAAAACGTTTCACCCACCTTATGCTTCAATCCTATTTGAAATTCGTTTAGTTGTAGACATTCGATTACTTGTAGTTACTAGAAATCTATTCCATATCATAAAAAAACACTGTTACGAAATTTTCTCAGTTAATTATATTTTTGAAGCACGGAATTGTATTTCCACAACACACACTCGCTCCGTCATAGACGAATAAAACATCACTCCATTTAAGTTCGAAATAAAACTGAACCTCTACACCTCTAACCTGAAATCAAAAGGGAGATCTTCCATTCAGAATAAAAATGCCTTCAATCAATATTATGGCGAAAATCCTGCTCTTCAATTTGCTTATGACTGTAGCCTCCTGAAATTGGTCGCTAAATAAAAACTCAGGGAAAGAAGAAGCTAAACCTTTACAATCAATTTCTAAATCTAACGAAACAGGGCAAAACTTACTGCTACAGACTATCCGTGACTCTCTCTGCACATGTGCGGAGAGAGAGGTGGGAAAGGGAGGGGGCGATTCATTCCTTATTCGCCGACAGTTTCCCCCCAGATCTCCTGCTGTCACCCTCCTTCCTTTTTCGCTGACAAGATCCCCCACCCCTTAGATACCCTGCTGTTTCCTGACAGCCTCTACGAGGGAATGGAGATGACAGGGAAGAAAGTTAAAACGCGAAAAACTGAACTTCAAAAATGGGACATTTCCTATCCTTTTTCAGAAAAAAATATCTTCCCCTCAAAAACAGGCCACTAATTACAAACGTCCAAAGATGTTCCAGGTGAAGATTAATTTCAAGATGACACTTCTCAAACCATTAAGTACGAAAAGCAATAAAATAGACCATTAAGAAAAATTCTTTCTTGTTGATTATATTTCTTATCAGTTCAACTTGAAAAATTACATGAAATATATTTTAGCAGCAAAAAAGAAAGTTTCTTTTACGTTACAAATATATTTATTTTACATAAGTACAATTTTTTTTTTTACTAATGATTGTGTTTTATGTTCTTCGCCTGTAAGAGAAGTCAGAAATTGGCATAGTTTTCTGACAATTAATGATGAATTTGCAACAATCTTATTTGCTAAAATAATTAAGAAATGTTTTTATCTCCCATATTTAATGCATTGATGAAGATAATAATAATAATAATAAAAACTATAATTATAATAATAAATAACGTCATAATTTCATATCTTAATTGCATGCTACTGATTACGTATAAAAATAAAGATTAACTTTTCAATAATTTGAAAAGTTGAAATTAAACTTTAGTTAAAAATAATATTTATTTTCAGAGTTAGGCTAGCCAATATATATTGATTAATTGTTGTGATTATTTTTCCTAATTTTTCATAAATTCAGTCAAACAGTTCTTTTAAACGTTTTTCATTCGTCGAATTCGACGGGTTTCGACTCATAATAATAATAATAATAATAATAATAATTATTATTATTATTATTATTATTATTATTATTATTGTATATAATATAATAATTTATTATATATAATATAATAAGGTACTTTTCGATTAGCCGGGCGCCAGTGAAATATATATATATATATATGTGTGTGTGTGTGTGTGTGTGTGTGTGTGTGTGTATGTATGTGTGTGTGTGTGTGACAAATAGTTCTCTTTATGTGTGTATATGTGTGTGTATGTGTGCGTGACAAATAGTTCTCTTTGTGTGTATGACTATCTGCTTGTTTATCAAAGTTTTAGAAATATTTTTCAAGTTTTTATAACGAAAAAAATATGCGTTAGTTAGTTGAAAAGTTTCACAAAAAAAAAAAAAAAAAAAAAAAAAAAAAAAATTCTTTTAGAAAAAGCTTCACATTACTTAAAAATTTTTAAAAAAGTACCCAATAATAAAATCAACAATTTTTATTATAACAAAATAATTTACAGAAAGATATTTACAGATCAAAATGCACATCACGATTTTGCGTTAGCAATACAAATCAACATTTTCTTCTCTATTACAAACGGTATTAATGTCATAATGGCCATATGCTAAGCTGCTTATTCCATCATCCAATAAGTAACGCTTGTCGTCAAAGGGACTTAAGCTAATTTTATTTTGAGTTAATGTATATAGACGGTGATCATCTTGGGCAATCGTTATCTGTTTCTCCATACTTGTTTTTTGTTGTTGGAGACACTCCAAGTGGTCTTCATGTTTAATTTTCTGCCGAACAATCTGCGTAGACACGCCTTTTGCACGCTTCTTTTCGTCTTTAACAGATTTTAGAGAGTACATTTTTGATTTCAGTCCGACAAACTCAAGGGCTAATTCGCCATTAAGTTCATCCTTAAACTTTCCGAGCGTCTTCTTATTATCTTCAGAGTATAGACGATGAGATTTCGGGTATTCAGAAAAGTAAAAAAAATCACGATGCTGCTCCAGATCCTTATAAATATTATTGGTTTGAATATGATACGTTAGGGAATCTGTATCCGTGAAGAGTAAAACTGCACGATCTTTGTATGTTTTCTTTATAAAATTGTAATGGAAATCATACATACAAAGTTTAGATAGTTCGAGTATAGAAAACCCAACATAGATGGGTCGATTCATAAGTATGCTAGTTTTTAGTCTCTCCACAGCAGTCAAGTCTTCATCATAAGTTTTGAAGGATTTAAAAGTAGGCGAAGCTACTAATTTTTTGGCTCTTTTTTCGCCATTACAAAGCACAATACTACTTCTTTTTCGTAGATTTTCCATGGTTTTACCAAAACAGAATTGTTCATTAACTTAAAAAAGTCTTTCTCAAAAGAAGATTTTGCTTCTTTCCTTTTTTCGGTATTGAAATTAATATATTTCTGTAACCATGGACCCTGTTTAAATTTTAAAGCTTTGTGCACAGCTGTAATTTTTAAGCCAAGTTCTAAATAAAATTTAAGATTACGATAATGGGTTATATAATTTCGTTTATTATTTAAATTTGGTATAAGTTTAGGAGTTCCCACGAATTTTCTATTGTTAAGTACGCTTCTTGCGTGAGAAGACAGCATCTGATCCACCACAGTTACTCTCTCAGGGGCGATAGGGTATTCATTATGCAAAGGATGTAAATGTTTCTGGTATTCCAAGTCTATCTCGAAAAGATACCCAATTTCGGAGCTATCAGATAGAGATAGAACCCAATCTTCTATGATATGACTTGTTTCACACCATTCAAAACCGCCATACGGTAAAAATTGGCTCATAGCCCACCCGTATAAGTTATTGGCATCCCAATACATGGTGTAGCTGGGTGCCTCATTTTTCTTACAATCGGGCGTACCAGGGATGTTTGCTCGGGCATATCTTTTACTTATCATGCTAATGCCGCCTCGTATTCCATTTTCAACCATAAGCAACATATCTATATCACTGAGTAACTCTAAAGATGTATCAGACATCTTCAAACAAGCCTGCCATGCGAGAGAAGGTGCTGTAAACAGATGAGCAGGGTCAATTTCATAATACTGCTGACATAATTTCCTAAAGTTATAAAACACGTCAGCAAGTAGTAGAACATCTGTCTTCACATAAAGATTGTGATAATCACCAAGAGTCTTGATATCAAATGTTTTCCATACATTCAGGGGGTGTTGGTACTCCTTTTCCTCTATAGGCTCATTGGTTAAACTATTAAAAAAGGCAGAAGGCGGGGGAAGCTGCTTCTCAGTAAATTTTTCAAAACAAGTAAAATAATCATAGGGGTAAACAACTTTCCGTATAAGTAAAGATAAATTATTATTTTGTGGGAAATTTTCTGCAAGTATAGTAAATTGATCAGGTTGAAGGTTTTTAACAAGTTTTTCCAATGACGTAGGCAAAAATTGGAAAGAATCTATAAACACCATCTGAATAGGAGATGTAGGCTTTCTGATTTTAAAGGTGATATAGTTTTCCATAGATGTAGCAATAACATCGATTTCATGATCTTTGAATTTTCCAAGCTTTGTCATAATATGATGGCCATCGTAGTTTTTCAAATTATGGAATATAACAGGAATTGTTTTACACTGCTTATAATTCAAGTTGCAGTCCACATGTGCAGCTCCTCTGTACGCACCTGACAGGTAATCATGGTCACGTGTGCGTTTCTCATCTAAAGTTTTCTTACAAATATGACAAAACTCTGCTTCTCGAAATGCCTTTTCTTCCTTGGGAGAAAGCTTCATAGGTTTAATATTATGTAACTTTTCTCCTAAAATTTCCTTCTCTTGCATCATTCGGTTTAAAAAATGCTCAACACAGTTTCTACCCCGATATACCTGTGCTTTTTTCTCACACGTTCCATCGGGTCCAATAACCACATAGGCATAACCACATGGCAAGTGATAGGTTGTTTTCTCGGTATAAGATGCTTTAGAAGAGGGTGGAGCTGACGAAATAGGTATAAGGAGACTCTCAAAATCCGCATGTAAAACACTGCTCATCTGTTTACAGCACCTTCTCTCGCATGGCAGGCTTGTCTGAAGATGCCTGATACATCTTTAGAGTTACTCAGTGATATAGATATGTTGCTTATGGTTGAAAATGGAATACGAGGCGGCATTGGCATGATAAGTAAAAGATATGCCCGAGCAAACATCCCTGGTACGCCCGATTATAAGAAAAATGAGGCACACAGCTACACCATGTATTGGGATGCCAATAACTTATACGGGTGGGCTATGAGCTAATTTTTACCCTATGGCGGTTTTGAATGGTGTGAAACAAGTCATATCATAGAAGCGTGGGTTCTATCTCTATCTGATAGCTCCGAAATTGGGTATCTTTTCGAGATAGACTTGGAATACCAGAAACATTTACAACCTTTGCATAATGAATACCCTGTCGCCCCTGAGAGAGTAACTGTGGAGGATCAGATGCTGTCTTCTCACGCAAGAAGCTTACTTAAAAATAGAAAATTCGTGGGAACTCCTAAACTTATACCAAATTTAAATAATAAACGAAATTATATAACCCATTATCGTAATCTTAAATTTTATTTAGAACTTGGCTTAAAAATTACAGCTGTGCACAAAGCTTTAAAATTTAAACAGGGTCCATGGTAACAGAAATATATTAATTTCAATACCGAAAAAAGGAAAGAAGCAAAATCTTCTTTTGAGAAAGACTTTTTTAAGTTAATGAACAATTCTGTTTTTGGTAAAACCATGGAAAATCTACGAAAAAGAAGAAATATTGTGCTTTGTAATGGCGTAAAAAGAGCCAAAAAATTAGTAGCTTCGCCTACTTTTAAATCGTTTGAAACTTATGATGAAGACTTGACTGCTGTGGAGAGACTAAAAACTAGCATACTTATGAATCGACCCATCTATGTTGGGTTTTCTATACTCGAACTATCTAAACTTTGTATGTATGATTTCCATTACAATTTTATAAAGAAAACATACAAAGATCGTGCAGTTTTACTCTTCACGGATACAGATTTCCTAACGTATCATATTCAAACCAATAATATTTATAAGGATCTGGAGCAGCATCATGATTTTTTTTACTTTTCTGAATACCCGAAATCTCATCGTCTATACTCTGAAGATAATAAGAAGACGCTCGGAAAGTTTAAGGATGAACTTAATGGCGAATTAGCCCTTGAGTTTGTCGGACTGAAATCAAAAATGTACTCTCTAAAATCTGTTAAAGACGAAAAGAAGCGTGCAAAAGGCGTGTCTACGTAGATTGTTCGGCAGAAAATTAAACATGAGGACTACTTGGAGTGTCTCCAACAACAAAAAACAAGTATGGAGAAACATATAAGGATTGCCCAAGATGACCACCGTCTATATGCATTAACTCAAAATAAAATTAGCTTAAGTCCCTTTGACGACAAGCGTTACTTATTGGATGATGGAATAAGCAGCTTAGCATATGGCCATTATGACATTAATACCGTTTGTAATAAAGAAGAAAATGTTGAATTGTATTGCTAACGCAAAATGTGCATTTTGATCTGTAAATATCTTTCTGTAAATTATTTTGTTATAATAAAAATTGTTGATTTTATTATTTGGTACTTTTTTAAAATTTTGTAAGTAATGTGAAACTTTTTTTAAAAGAATTTTTTTTTTTTAATTTGTGAAACTTTTTAACTAACTAACGCATATTTTTCTCGTTATAAAAACATGAAAAATATTTCTAAAACTTTGATAAAAAAGCAGATAGTCATACACGCAAAGAGAACTATTTGTCACGCACACACACATATACACACATAAAGAGAACTATTTGTCACATATACACACATAAAGAGAACTATTTGTCACACACACAAAGAGAACTATTTATAATAACTATAAGACATATATGCTTTTTAAACATACTCTTACATACGCAAACCTTTCTGCAAAATATCTGATGTACCAACAAAATGGGGTGAAAAGATTATTTTGAGAAAAAGAGTGTTGATTCTGAACATTGCCTTATCGGTTGCTCGGTTTTTCGGTTGCGGTTGCGCCTGTGGCCGTAGAACCCCCTTTCTCTACTACTAACACTATCAAAGTCCACGTTGTGAACCGAATTCCTGATGCTTCAGTGCCAGAAAGGAGAAAAACGTGTTGTCACGTGACACGATAGCTTATATAACTCGATAAGTAATTTATTTATCAAAAATTGGAAAACTCATTCCGATTCCAAATTGCTTCAACATTCAGGCCTGTCAATTTTATGCCTTTGCGTTTAAAAATGAGCCCGAAATTGTGTCAGAAAGCTTTTCTTTGTTCAGCAAATCATTTGATACAATTACTGAAATACAAATACTGAAATATGATGACTGAAATGTAGTCTACAATTATATCTCTAAAATAAATTTTTTTCTTGTATAAAAATTAACACATTTACATTGATTCAGATATATAGATTTTTTCATTTGCAAAATATTCACGGCTTTCTTTTCAAAAATCGTGTAAACTCTAATCCAATTTGTAAGAGTCAAAACCCAACCCAAAACGCGTAAAGTTGACGCGACCCGCAACGAATAAAATTAACTTCAACCCGACCCGATACGAACGGCAGGTTGGTCGGGTTTGGGTAAAATCGGTTTACACGACGCAAGGCACACCCAGAAAAAGGAATTGATTAAAACAACAAAACATGTTTTGTTGAATACATTTTGATTGTTTCAAGCAAAATTTTTAGTTGAAGTAAAAAGTTGGTTTTGTTGCATTGACAAAAAAATATTGTTAACACTATTACAAAATTTCATCAATTTTACTTGAGTTAACAAAATCTGTTTTTTTAATTTTACCATAATTTTGTTAATTTATAATTCCAGCAAAATTTTGTTGCTTTTACAAAATTTAAATTGTTGTGTAGCCGTAACCCTCTCACGTAACTTGGTTTATTTGACTTATATAGCTATATAATTAAAGGATTAACATAATTTTTAGATAACTAAAACTTTTTTAATTGTCACGGATCAAGGTAGTTTTAAAAATCCCCCTATCCCATTTATCACTTTCTTCTATCTTTACAAGAAGAAAGCATTGTAGTCATAAAAATTTTCAACTTCTGGTTTTTGACAGATTTTAGAAGAACGATTTGAACTGAACACGATTTGACTGTTTTTAGAAAATGATTGTCTATGACTCTGTCTGGCTGTATGTGACAAAAATTTCGTGGGCGCTCTATTTCAAGAACTAATGCACGGAATTTAATAAAACTTTATATTCAGTTACTTCCTGATATAAATTGGAGCTGATTAGGTTTTGGCGTAAATAGCGCAACAGGTGGCGCTGCTATATTGCAATTTTCGCGATTTCTGAAATAGATTCGCGATTTTTCAAGAACTAATGCACTGTTTTACATCAAACAACAGATTGAGTTAGACCTTGACATAAATAGAAGCTGATTACGTTTTAGTGTAAATAGCCCAACAGGTGGCGCTGCTATGCCACTTTTTTCATGATTTTCACTATAAATAAATATCAAGAACTAATGCACGGATTAATTTTTAATTCATTTTCAGCAGTGATTTACGCTTGTAATTCTTAAATAATAACCAGTGAATTTTTATCCTTCTTATTTTCAAGCGTAAACCGACAGAATGAAAAATGTCCCAAGCCAGGAATCGTACCCGGATCCTCAGAATAGCGCTCTGAGGCCCCAGCATACGGCAACACAGTTAATTTTTAATTAATTTTCTGCAGTGAATTACGCCTGTAATCCTTGAATAATAACCAGTGAATTTTTATCCTGCCTTTTACAAGCGTAATTCACTGCTGAAAATGAATTAAAAATTAACTATATGTTGCCATATACTGAGCTTTGTATTTTCGTCTCATGTTTGCCGCAGAAATTTGCATGCTCGTGCAGGGCCTGTTTATCGAATAGGCCCGGAAAGCCCGTGCTTACTTAAAGAAATACAAAGGTACCCCCAAATTTATTTTTCAGAATAACTTTTTACAAAAAAAAAAAAAAAAAAAAAAATCAATCAGGGTAAAAAATGCACCTTTTCCTTACGAAATTTTTATCTAAGAAGCTGGCTCTTTCTAAATTGTTATTTACTCGAAATTTTGATGGCAAAATTTCAAATTGTTGCAGCACCAAAAATGGATTTAGTAAATAACAAAGCAATTGGTAG
This sequence comes from Maratus michaelseni, assembly GCA_963931845.1. Lineage (NCBI taxonomy): Eukaryota > Metazoa > Arthropoda > Arachnida > Araneae > Salticidae > Maratus > Maratus michaelseni. Next base: position 195,549,316 of record OZ007597.1, on the reverse strand, counting down.
AGGATGACCCCAGAGTAACGTCGAGCTTCCCCTACTTTTATGTCTTAAGAGGGCCCTGTGCTCATGATGACATTTCCATCTTGTGCTGCGGTTACAGCAGTGCCGAAGGGCCGACATATAAAAGAGTGAGAAATTTCAAGTTTGGATATCGTTCCTTGTAGCTCAGTGGTAGAACCTCAGATCGTTAATCTGAGGACCGGGGATCGATTCCCGGCTCGGGATATTGTTCAATATGTCGATTTCCGCTTGAAAAAAAAGCAGGATAAAAATTCACTTGTTATTATTCAAGGATTCCAGGCGTAATTCACTATTAAAAATTACCTGAAAAAATAGTTAAGTTTAGATTGGTTCTAGCACAAAAAATAATTTTAAAGTAAATATTTTAATTCTTTCTGTAACAAAAACCTTTTGTTGTTAAAACAAAGAAAATTCGTAAAATTACACAAAACAATTGTTCTTTAAACAAAAGTTTTTGCTGCCGAAACTGAAAAGAACTCTTAAAGTAAAAGATAATTATATTTATTTTGAGAAAACTTTCAACAAAAGAATTTTGTTAATTCAAGTAAAATTGAACCATTTTTACTTGAATTAACAAAACATTTTTTTATTGATGATACAAAAATTTTTGTTGGAACTGCAAAAAAAAAAAATCATCAATATTTTTCTTGTTGATTGAAACAAAATTTCCATTGACCCATATTTAAACGGAAAGTTTTGTTGGGCCAAACAAATTTTTGTTGATTCAACAAAACTTTTCTCTGGGTGCAGGGCTCTAATTTGAAACAATATTCTGTAGACTTTTTTGAAAAAATCAGGTAACTGAAATGAACCACGTCAACCTGACGTGGAAGAATCAAAATTCAACTCGAAACCGAAACAATTTCAGTCAACCCAACATGCAAAGAAAAAAATAAGCGCCAACCTAACCTACGGGTCGTTTATTTTAAAAACAGTAACCTCGAGTCATATTTTAAAAACTAACCACCACCCGACTGTCGGGTGGTGTGCGGGAAAATTGAGTTATCCGACTCGACTCTACTCCGAAATCAAAATATTTTCCCCTACAGCAATTAAATTTTAACGACAATTTTTTTTTGTCTACCCAAAATTCGAAATACTTCTCTATCCAAATCCAACCCGAAATGAAAAAAAAAATCTATAGTTTAATACAATTATGAAAAAATAATGTACACACCCAGAAAAAGGAAATGATTAAAACAACAAAACATGTTTTGTTGAGTACATTTTGGTTGTTTCAAGCAAAATTTTAATTGAAGTAAAAAGTTGGTTTTGTTGCATTGAGAAAAAAATATTGTTGACACTCTTACAAAATTTTAACAAAATTTCATCAATTTTACTTGAATTAACAAAATCTGTTTTTTTTAATTTTACCATAATTTTGTAATTTACAATTCCAGCAAAATTTTGTTGCTTTTACAAAATTTAAATTGTTGTGTAGTAGCCATAACTCTCTCACGTAAATTGGTTTATTTGACTAGCTGTATAATTAAAGGATTAACATAATTTTTGGATAATTAAAACTTTTTTAATTGGGACGGACCAAGGTAGTTTTAAAAATCACCCTATCCTATTTATTACTTTCTTCTATCTTTACAAGAAGAAAGTATTGGAATCATGAAAATTTTCAACTTCTGGTTTTCGACGGATTTTAGAAGGTCGTGAACACGATTTGACTGTTTTCAGAAAATGACTGTCTATAACTCTGTCTGTCTGTATGTGACAAAAATTTTGAGGGCACTCTATTTCAAGAACTAATGCACGGAATTTAATTGAACTTTATATTCTGTTACTTTCTGATATAAATTGGTGCTGATTAGTTTTTGGTATAAATCGCGCAACAGGAGGCCCTGCTATGTTGCAATTTTCGCGATTTCTGCAATAGATTCGCGATTTCTTCAGTAGATTCACGATTTCTGCAATAGATTCGCGATTTCTCAAGAACAAATGCACTGATTTACACCAAAATGCAGATTGAGTTAGACCTTGACATAAATAGAAGCTGATTACGTTTTGGTGTCAACAGCCCAACAGGTGGCACTGTATGTTATTTTTTTCATGATTTTGACTATAACTAAATCTCAAGAACTAATGCACGGATTAATTTTTAAATCATTTTCAGCAATGATTTGCACCTGTAATTCTTAAATAATAACCAGTGAATTTTTATCCTGTTTTTTTTCAAGCGTAAACCGACAGAGTGGAAAATGTCCCAAGCCGGGAATCGTACCCGGGTCCTCAGAATAGCGCTCTGAGGCCCCAGCATACGGCAACAAAGTTAATTTTTAATTAATTTTCTGCAGTGAATTATGCTTGTAATCCTTGAATAATAGCCAGTGAATTTTTATCCTTCTTTTTACAGGCGTAATTCACTGCTGAAAATGAATTAAAAATTAACTATATGTTGCCGTATGCTGGGCTTTGTATTTTCTTCTCATGTTTGCCGCAAAAAATTGCATGCTCATGCAGGGCCTGTTTACCGAATATTCCCGGGAAGCCCGTGCTTACCCAAAGAAATACAAAGGTGCCTCCAAATTTACACAAAACAATTGTTTTTGAAACAAAAGTTTTTGTTGTCGAAACTGAAAACAACTCTTAAAGTAACAGATAATTATATTTATTTTGAGAAAACTTTCAACAAAATAATTTTGTTAATTCAAGTAAAATTGAAACATTTTTACTTGAATTAACAGAACATTTTTTTGCTGACGATACAAAAATTTTTGTTGGAATTGCAAAAAAAATCAACAATATTTTTCTTGTTGATTCAAATAAATTTTCCATTGACCCTTATTTAAACGGAAAGTTTTGTTGGGCCAACCAAATTTTTGTTGATTCAACAAAACTTTTCTCTGGATGCAATCATTTTTCTAATATCAATTCTACCTTTTATGTAGACAATTAAAACATGTAAAAAGAGTCATTCTTATTTATCTAGTTTTTCCTCTGAAACAACAACGTAAAGTTTTATTGTAGAATCAGGTTAACCCGAACATGACGCGAAAGTATCAAAACTCAACCCCGAAACAATTAGTCAACCCGACCTGAATCCAACAGAACAACAACAAAAACCTTAGTTCCAACCAGAATCACGGGTCTAGTCGGGTTCAGGTAAAATCGGTTTACCCGACCCGATACAGGATTCTAATCTGAAACAATATTCTGGCACGTTTTTTGAAAAATCAGGCTAACCCAAGCCAGACAAGCAAGAATCAAAACTCAACCCGAAACCGAAACAATTGTAGTCAACGCGGCTTACAAAGAAATAAGTCATTACTTACCTGACACACGAGTCATTTTTTTAAACTAACCTGCCCCGACTCGGGTTGGGTCGTGGGCTGTTCCTTGACTCTATGCAGGATTCTACTCTAAGGTCAAAGTATTTTCCCCGACGACAATTGAATTTGGACCCTGGATCCCCCTCTAGCGCCGCCCTTGGCCTCGAATATGATAAACCTCGAACCGAACGAAACTCCGGCTCGGGTCCTCGCTGCCTTCAGCACCGTATACCATTTTTAAAAATGTATCGCGATACAATACAAACTAATAGAAAAAATAACGACTACTGTAGTTTCGCAACTTGTAGCACGCTACTTCCGACCCCTGGTTACACCCAACTAGATCCCTGCTCGTGTAATAAATAAAATTTGCAGTCTGCAAATTTTATTTAAAAACAACCCGAACCCCGATCCGAGCCTAACAAAAATATATAGTCCACTCCCCGCCCAATCCGAAAACGAAATACTTCCACCTGAACCCGAAATACTTCAATTTGAACCCAAAATATTTCAATTCAACCCGATTTGAAAGCCCCAATCGGAGAAAATTGATCAGAAACTTAATATGGAAAAAAGCCCTTAATCATATTTCTAATATCGATTTTGTTATTTATGTTGAAACATAAACATGTAAGTAATTATTCATACGCAAAAATATATAGATTTTTATCTAAAATAAGTTGGGTTGTACGGACCCGGACCCGAAAATTCCGTTTAAAGCCAACTTGAAACCCACCCCGAACCCCACAAAAAAATTTCTTTTGACCCAAAATTGACAAACATTTTTTCGTCGCCCTCAACTTGAAATTCTTCAACCCGAAACCCGACCAGAAACAAAAAATAATTCTCGAAACAATAAATATTAAAAAATATATAGTTTTTCATTTTAAGCTATATTTGGGGGATTCTTCTGAGAAATCGGGTCAACACGAACCATAGTCGGAAGTGTCACATTCCAACCCGAAACAGTTAAAGTTAACTCGACTCGAACCGACCCACAGTTAAAATATACAAGTCCGACCCCCAATAAAAAGACTAGCATCAGTCCGATACGATCTAAACCACGATCCGGGTCGGGTTCAGTTTGCCCCACACGATGCAGGACTCTACCCCCGAGGCAGATAAAAAAAAAAAAAAGTTTCGTCCTTCGTATTCCGACCGAACCCGAAATACTTCAACCCAAGCCGACCCGAAATCAAATATTAAATTCTAACTTTTAAATAGCAAAATTAAAGGCGTCGCGTCGGACAGGAGCAGATGGCCTGCCGAAACAACAATATAAACATTATGACTTTGTTTAAGTTAAACGAAATGCATCGAGATGGGAAACACGGTCACCTAAAAGATAATGACATAATCCTTTTTCTGTCTTTTTATTTTTACAAACCACAGACAATTGAAGGCCTGAACAAATTAATCACTGCCAAAGGAAACGGTTATATCAAGCAGGGCGGTCGCTCTGCCAAGCCAAGTTAAAAAAAACGCCACACAAACAACGCCAAGAACTGGACTAAAGACCGCTGCTTACTTACAGAAAGCAACTTCGCAATGTTAAATCGACAAAACATGCCAGATTAAAATATCAGATATCAAATAAACCAAGCGTCGCAGAAAAAAACGAAAAGTAGAAGAATCTAATGAAGAATTTCTTCAATTTAAGACCAAACTCATCTTCATAAGTGATTTATAAACAGAGATATAGATTTTTAAAAAAAACGTCGAGTTACTTAAAATGATCACTTTTTTCTTCGTCAAACTTTTTTTTTTCAAACAACCTATACAGACCTTAATATTGGACAGAATAAAAAAAGGATTGTATTTTTGGACAAGTAATTACGTATTCTATGTGCTTAAATATCTTCTATCCTTAATTAGCAAAAAACTGTTAATTAACTTGGCGATTAAAAATTATGCCAAAACAGAGATAAAACCCGCCAACGACTGTGTACCATCTGTATTATAATAGCACAAATCAGTTACAAGTTATAATCACATCAAATTTCATCTGCAAGTCAGCAATTTTCTTCTGAAGATATTTTTTTTTAAATAAAACTTCATAATTATAAGAACACACATTTTATTAGACAATTAAATATGACTGCAAACTGTGGCAGATGACTGTTTCCAACATGAATAAGTATGAGAAATTGGCTGTCAAGGATATCGATCTCGCTGGCTCAGTCGCAGCGCGTCAGCACGGTAAGCGTAAGGTCCCAGGTTCGAGTCCTGGCCCAGGTCAATTTTTCACTCATGTTTGTTTAGTGTATTTAATTGTCTGATAAAATGCGTGTTCTTATATTATTGTAAAAAAAAGTAATCAGACGTAGTGTTTATGCTTTAAAAAATATTTTAAATATATAATTTACGTTTTTAGAAAGATCTTTAAAAATAAGTTAGTTTTTGAGGGAAGATGTACCTTCTAAAATGTATACATTAAGAGTTATCGGCATTTAAAATTTATTTCCAAACGTAAACAAATTTTTTTTAATTAATTAAATGTGATTCATGTATTAAAAAAAAATACACGGTAAAGGACAGGCATTTTGTTCGCAGGAATACCTTTCACGTCATTTTCCTATAAATTAATTAAATCCAGTTGTTAAATTATTTTTGTTTTAGAAGTGAAGTTTCCATTTAAATTTATTGTAACAGTACAATGTTTAATTGAATAAAAAAATGTAAATCTAAGAAATTGCTAAGAAATTCCAAACATGCACAGAGCAACGCAAAAAAAAAAAAATAATAATAATAATAATAATAAATAAATAAATAAATAAATAATAAATAAATAGATAAATAAATAAATAAAAATTAGCTTTCAGAAATTCTAAAATTGTTCATATATCTTAATTACAAGCTAAAGGAAGGTTTATTTCTATATTATTCTATATATAATAGTAATTTCTGCAAATATATTAAATTCCAATGCGATCTGTTTTAAACCTTAAGATAGTTTCTAACACATGATAAAAAAAATTATAAAAAAGAATGGCGCGTTACATTTCGGGGAGGGGATGGAGAGGGGCGTGAACAAAATTAGGAAGTATAATAAGGCTATCTGTTTGAAACTTTACGATATTTTATAACACATAACATAAATTTAAAAAATAAAGCCGCGTCAAAAATTATAGGGAGGAGCGGAGCGCGTTTTGCCCACACAAGGGGGGAGGGGACACTTTTCTACATTTTAACGATATCCGTCATGTCACATATCGTTACAAAGAGCTGTGACCACTTATTCATGTTATGCACCACAGGTGTCACCCCTACATTTTGCGCCCCCCCCCCCCCCCCCCGACACTACTCATGTGATATATTGTTCGAAAGGTCTGTGACCGCTTATTCATATTATGTATCTTTGGGGTCCATCCTCCCACTTTCAACCCCCCCCCCCCAAAGGGGGCACTTTTCAAAATTTTGCCGACACCTCTCATGTGATATATCGTTGGAAAGGTCTGTGAACGCTTAATCATATTATGCAGGAGAGGGGAGGGGTATTTTCTAAATTTTGCACATACCCCTCATGTGATACATCGATGGAAAGGTCTGTGACCGCTTAATCCTATTATGCATCTCCGGTGTTCAGCCCCCCACTTTGCCCCCCAAACGCGATTAGCTTTCACCACCAGGGGGCGCTTTCCTATCTTTGTTTCTATGGGCTAAAAATGGTGTGATATCAAATTTCCAAGCTATTATATTACTTATTTAACATTTTTCCATTAAATAAGTTATCATATATATAAGTCGAGTGCCTACGTATATGTTAATAGAAATCGTTTTCTCCTGTACTAAATACATCCTAATGAGTTTCTGAAAATTCAATCTTTTTCAAATTATGCATGATGGGCTTTTCGGCCATCTTTCCATATTTCTAAGCACCCAAATTTCTTAAAGTAAACGCGTAATATGTTTGCAATGTAATATGTTTATAACAATTTCGAACTTCAGATTTTAACTACGGACAGATAAATTAGATAAGACTGATATTTTGAGAAATTGATTTTTACTAGTTTGAAAATATTAATTACTCTGAAAAATAAATCATAAGATGAATCTTTAAGATAAGTCATCATTATCTTAAGACACAATTTTCAGAGCATACAAGTCTATAAATGAAACGCTTAAAATATTTGCTTAAATAACAATTTTGAACTACGGATTTGGGTGCTTAGAATTTTGTGAATAATATGCAAAGATGGCCGCCAAGCCCATTATGCATAATTTGAAAAAAATTGAATTTTCAGAAACTCGTTAGGATGTATTTAGTACAGGAGAAAACGATTTCTATTAACATATGCGTAGGTACTCGACTTATATATATGATAACTTATTTAATGGAAAAAAGTTAAATAAGTAATATAATAGCTTGGAAATTTGATATCACACCATTTTTTAGCCACAACTTTTTTTTTTACGCTTGGCTTTTTTTACTTTTGAAAAGTTGTTTCTGTAGATTACATGTACTCGAATAAAGATATTAAAGCTATGATAATAGGTTGCCTTTTGATTAGACTTAAAATAGATTTTTTATATAAGATATTATAGCCGAAATAAAGGAATCTAAATTAGAAAATAAGTTATTTTGAGTATATTAATTTACTAATATATGATTTTGTATCATAAGAGTGCCAACCCGATCCGACCCGACTCGGGTTGAAATCCAAAAGTCAAAATATTTTCCCCGACGACAATTATTTTTTGACCCCGAAGAGGGGGGGGGGGGGGCTGGTATGCCCGACGAAGGGGCATATGCCCCCCGGATCCCCCCTCTAACGCCGCCCTTGCCTGTGTGACGTAGGGCTTCCACTATTTCTAAGTCTTAAGCGGGCCCTGGTGTCAGTTGCTTCTCAATTGTGCACAAGATCAAAAATATTTTCTCAAGTTTGGAAATGGTGCATTTGTTTTAATGACGTGAATGGTTTCAGACGTGAGAACAAGAATCAGGAGGAAAGTTTGGTAAAGTAACATGTAAATATTTCGCATTTTATTTCTTTCATACTTTTAACTTTTCTATTCAAAATTAATTGATGAATTCAATTTAAAAATATTAATATTTTCAATATTTCCAATTTCTATTAAAATCTTTATGCGAAAAAGTGTTACAAATGCATCATAAACTGTAATATGGTAAAATAAAAATAATAAAATTGTAAGCAAATGTAGTAGATTTTCTAAAAAAAAATATATATATATATATTCAGCAAAATTATTTTCTAATAGAGTAAAGTATGTTTATAACGGAATCCTATTATAAGCGGGAAAAGATCGTAGTCCAGCCAAAAAAACTAGTCGTTGGGGGACACCGTAATACTTACCCATCATGGATATGCATAATATAAAATACGAAAATAAAATATGTGTAAACTACTTATAAAATGCATTGCAATTCGAATAAAATCGTGGCTTGATGACGTCATAAACTTTAAATGTTCTATTACTGAATTGCGTAAAAGAAACATCCTTATAACTCCAAAAATGTTAATCCTATTAACTAACGGTTTATTGCGTCTGATTAAGCGTCTCATTTCCAATTAAAATATTATATCTTTGAATTGAAATTTGTATGAAATACAGGGTCATGAAAAATCGAAGAGTATTGAAAATATGAATACAGATATTTTGGTAACGAATAATCCGATCAACTTCATTCTTTATGCAAAATTTATGTTGTTTTTTTATTGTCTTTTATATTTACTCCTTAAAATAAACAATTTCAAAAAATTTTATATACCTTTTATCAGAACGAATATTTCGAGAGTCCGAAAAAAATAGTTCCGGATAATCGAGGTTAGTGAAATTCAATAGGCTTCTTCCCATTATTACATACTAAGTACATATCAAATTTCACGTCCAGGGGTCAGGTTTTTTTTCTTGGGGCCCATTTTGTGAAAAGTTATGGTTACTTTTGTGAAATTTATTATATTTTTGCGAAAAATAACATTTTGTACCAAAAGTTGAAATCCAGTTACTCAAATTAGAACAAAGTACAAACAAAAACTATTTTACAATCACTTTGCTGAAGTTTTCCTCTCTAGTGAACTTGTTTGTTTACAAATTACACATTTTAAAACATCACAAAATAATAAATAGTAATTTTTTATGGAATAAAATTTTGTGAAAGGACCTATTTTATCAAAATGATTTTTGTGAAGGGACCCATTTTATTAAATTGATTTTTGTGAAGAGACCTGTTTTATTAAATTAATTTTTGTGAAGAGACCTGTTTTATTAAATTGATTTTTGAGAAGGGGCCCTAATTAGGCCCCAAATTTTGCCTGGATCGACCCTTGAAGTCTCTATCTCAATTTGTTCGGGAAATAGAGCGTTTACAGACACAGACAGGCGGACGGCAATTTTTTTTTTCTAAAAATATGTTTTTCGGAATTTCTAGTATCTGAAACGTGTAAATCCGTCAAAAAAAATTTTTTTTTTCGATTTTCAAAACGATTACAATACTACGTATGATGAATAAGTAAAAAAGGAAGAAGAAGAAAGAAAGAAAGAAAAGAAAAGAAAATGTAATTATACTTGCTAACACGGAAACAACCTGTCTAAAACGGCATTTGACTGGTTTGCCTTTTCGTCTAAACGCGTTTTATTTATTGTATTATACTTGTGGTGAGGGGCCCCCGCATTGGAATTAATACCAAGGCCGCGGTCTCAGCGTACGGCCCTGATATTACCAGAATAAAAATGGAAAGAAAAAAAAAAGATCTTTCTGACAGATTTCGTTCTATTCTAAACAAGAAACATATTCTTAACATCAGGGGAAAAGTCACTGGAGCCAGGAATCCTGATTGGTCTAAAATCTCCTGCTGTGACCCCTACTAACCAACGAACGGTAGAAAATCAATGTGACAAGGTTGACAACAAGTACTGTGAAAGCAAAACATTGATCCCAAAAACTGATCTCCAAAAATACACCACCATTTTTGAGCTGTATAAATAAAAAAAAGATTCTCCCTTCAAAATCGATGTGGTGATGATTACATTTAACGATGCCCGGTTGACATTTCTAAAACCATTAAGTGATCAAAGAGGAACTGTTATCAGTTATTTGTGGCTCCCAAATTGGGGATTGTACTTTTTCAGCAAAAAAAGGCGTTACAAGTATTAGAAATATTAACCTCATCCGACTAATTTATCACCAGAAAAACCACTTTCATTTCCTTTTTGCGAAACGGAAAGAAAGAAAGACCTTGAAAATGTTCAAAGTGATCAACATTTCTTTCTACTCATAATAAATCGCTTAGTGAGATTTATGACCCTACTCAACTCTAGATAAATGTTTCAAGAGATCTACTAAATTAATAAACTGTTATTATGTGAAATAGACTAAAAAACATTTGTACAATAATTATAAACATTGTTATACTGATTACACTCTTACGTTCAGACCCTGCAATATGTGATTTTTCTTCTGACGTATGACTAATTCCAATGATGCAATCATGAACTATGAACTCATTCTTTATGACTTTAATTTAGTCAGTCCTCTCCAAAATGTAATCGTGAACACACGTGAGCCTGCGAGCTCAAATAAGATAAAATATATGTTTCCTAAAATTATAAGTGTAAACGTAAATGTTTAAATGTTTGTTATGTATAAGTTTTCATATAACCAAGAATATATAATCATTAATATGAAAAAAGAAGTCCAATTTATTTTTGTGTGCAACTACTAATACAATTATTTAGTTTCCAGCGATTAGTGCGATCGATATTTACCAATGCCATGGATTCAACCACTGGATTATTCTTCAATTGGATTTAGCCATCAGATACACCTTCAGAAAAGGTAAGAAAATTTATCTTATCCTTTTAATCTTCTTGAGATAAAAACAGCGCTCGATCGGTGATATCGAACTCCTCCTTCAATGATTATGAGACTGAGATATTGTCTGAGAAGGAAGGTGTGAATTAAAAACTGAAAAACATTTTAAAACTCATTTAGAAAGCACATAGAACTAATTTCAAAAGAAAGAAAATAAATATAAGAATCTTTAAAGAAATAATTAAATAAAACTTAATAAAAACAATAAAGAAAAATCAATCGAAGAAATGGCTTTCTCTAAAGAAACACAGATAATTGAAAAATTAAATTCTAATAACTATTCCATTTGGAAATTCAAGGTCCAAATGTTATTAATCAAAGAAGACTTGTCTGAATTAATAACAGAAGAACCACCAAACCCAATAACACCTGATTGGCAAAAGCGGGACAAGAAAGCAAGGGCTATAATTAATTTAAGTCTTGATGACTCACAAATCGTTCACATAAGAAATTTAACCACGTCAAAGGAGACGTGGGACAAATTAAAAAATATTCACGAAAGAGGCAATCTGTCAAGCAAACTTTATTTGCTCAGAAAATTATATGGAGCTAAATTACAAGAACATGGCAATATGCAGCGTCAGATAACAAACATTCTTGAAACCATCGATAAACTCTCCGCAATTGGAGAAAATATCAGTGAATCGCACATATCAGCACTATTACTGTGCTCACTTCCACCTAGTTACAACACACTCATAACGGCTCTGGAAGCCAGGCCGGAAAATGATTTAACACCAGATTATATTAAAAATAAACTTGTCGACGAATATACTAAACGAGTAGAAAACTCGGAACCAACCGAAAATTCTGCAAAAGCGTTTAAAACACAGAAAAAGTACGTAAATAATGATTACAAAAATCTAAATAAATATTGCACGTACTGTAAAAATACTAATCATAACTATAAAGAATGCTGGCACTTAAAAAACAGAAATTCACAAAAATCTACACCGAATAAACAATCATTTAAACCAAAGAAGTTTACATCGTCGCTCTGCTTCGAAAACACAATCGGTGATAGTGAAAATGATAGGTACGAAACGAAAGAAAAAATAAATAAAAACGTACAAATAAATCATAACAAAAATCAAGATGCAGCATTTATAATCGAAAAGCCCGGAAAACCAACCTGGATTATTGATTCCGGAGCATCTTCCCATACTGCGAACAGCAAAGAAATATTTACTGAAATAAACAACACCGAACAAACATCCGTAATAATCGCGAACGGAAACACACTCAATTCCTATGGATCCGATGAAGTTATGATTACAACAAAAACATCAAACGGGGACTCAAATAAAATAAAATTAAAAAACGTGTTATATGTTCCAGATTTGGAAACAAACTTAATTTCTGTGAGTAAAGCAACTCAACACGGTTACAAATTAATATTTGAAGACGAAAAATGCATGCTATCCTGTAACGGCAAAACGTATCTGGAAGCGAAAAAGAAAAATAACTTATATGAGGTAATTCTCTCAGATAAAGATATCCCAAACACAGCAAATATTGCAAACGACTGCAAACATAAAGAATGTCTAGAACTTTGGCACAAACGCCTAGGTCATAGAAATTACGAAAGTATAAAACAAATGATGAAAAACAACTTGGCCAATGGCATAAAATTAAACAACTGCAGTCATACTACACACTGTGAAACATGCATAAAGACAAAAACTACTGATGCACCATATCCAAAATTATCTGAACATAAAACGACACAGGTACTCGACCTGATACATACAGACGTCTGTGGACCGATAAGAACAACCTCTTTAGGGGGAAAAAGGTATTTCGTCACATTTATTGACGACCACTCAAGATTTACTGTTATATATTTACTATCTCACAAAGATGAGGTCTCAGACAAAATAAAGGACTATATTCAAATGGTTCACACACAATTCGGGAGGTATCCCAAAGCAGTCAGAGGAGGTATCCCAAAACAGTCAGATCAGATAACGGGGGCGAATACATCGGTAAAAATACGGAGGACTTTCTTAGAAAAAGAGGTATAAAACACCAATTTACTATTCCACACTGCCCGAGCCAAAACGGGATTGCTGAAAGGAAGAATAGGAGCCTGGTAGAAATGACCCGAGCTATGCTCTCAGAAGCTGGGTTACCCCACAGGTTCCGGGGTGAAGCAATAAATACAGCAACACATCTCCAAAACAGACTACCAACAAAGGCTACAAATAAAACTCCGTACGAAATTTGGTTCGAGAGAAAACCAAACTTACATTACCTTCGAGTATTTGGCTGTAAAGCTTATATATACATAAACAAGATACATAGAGGAAAATTAGATAACACAGCCAGGGAAGGAATATTTATGGGATATGATAACCACTCAAAAGGTTATAGAGTATACACTAAAAATAATGAAATCATAATCGGGAGAACTGTAAAATTCTTAGAGAATAACACACACATTCTGAATGAAGAAAATAATGAACCAGAATGCCTGCTTGATAACAAAAATTATATTGAAACGGAAATAAACAATACAGAACAAACACAAGCAGAACCCGATCAAAACATTCCTACATTAAGAAGGTCAGAAAGGACAAACAGGGGAGTTCCACCCAATAGATATACATCCGATAGTTACATCTGTATAGTAAAAAACGATGAAACAATAGAACCGAAAAATTGGAAAGAAATCAACGAAATAAAAAATCCTAGAGAAAAAGAAAATTGGCTCAAAGCCACAGATGCGGAAATAGAAGTGCTAATGAAAAACAAAACATGGGAACTGGTAGAACCACCACCAAATAGAAAAATAATAGGATCAAAATGGATCTTTAAAAGAAAAGTCGATAGCTCAGGAAAATCACCCATATATAAAGCAAGACTTGTTGCACAAGGATTTAGCCAAAAATTCGGTGAAGATTATGACGAAACATTTGCACCAGTAGTGCAACATACCACCATTCGTGCATTTTTAACCGCAGCCGCTTATAAAAATCTAGATGTACACCATATTGATATAAACGCGGCATTCCTTCACGGAAATTTACATGCAACAACCAGAGGGTTACATAGATAAAAACTCTAATTATAAAGTTTGTAAACTAAACAAGACCATATACGGTCTCAAACAGGCAGCAAGAGCCTGGCATATGAAAATAGAAACTTCATTAAAAGCACTTAATTTCTCGCAAAGCACAGCCGATACATGCTTATTCATAAGAAAAGAAAAAGAAAATTTCACATACGTAATAATCTATGTAGACGATATACTTATAGCAAGTAAACCGGAAATAATAAAAGAAATCGTGAAAACATTAAACGAAGAGTATGAATTGAAAAATTTAGGACAAATAAAGAGATACTTAGGAACCGAAATAGAAAAATTACCGGACGGTTACGCACTAAACCAAAAATCAAAAATTGAAGAATTAGCTAAGAAATTTAACCTTGAAAATGCGAAACCATACAGTACACCAATGGAACCTGGTTTTAATAAAATAGAAGATGAGGAAAATTTGTTACCAAACAACACAGAATATCGAAAAGCGATAGGATCACTTCTTTACATCGCGACAGTTACTAGACCAGACATATCAGCACCAGTCAACATCCTTAGTAGACGTAATGAAGCACCGCGAAACAAGGACTGGAATGCAGTAAAGAGAATTATCAAATATTTACACTGTACGAAAAATTTAAATTTGGTTTTAAATACAAAAAAGTTACCAAAATTGGAAGTATATACCGACTCAGATTGGGCCGGAGATATAACAACGAGAAAATCAACTTCAGGCAGTATTTACATGTTGGGAGACAATCCAATACAGTGGATCACAAAAAGGCAAACATGTATTGCCTTGTCATCTGCTGAAGCAGAATATATATCTGCAGCAAATGCTTGTCAAGAAACATTATGGTTAATTAAATTACTGGAAGATTTAGGATTAACTCAAGAAAAACCAATAATAATGCATGAAGACAATCAAAGTTGCATAAAAATGATACACAACGAAAAGTTTGGTAAGCGTACCAAACACATTGACGTCAAATTTCACGCCATAAAACAGCTTAGAGAAGAAGGAATCATAGAATTAAAATATTGTCCTACAGATCAGATGATAGCAGACGCGTTAACCAAGCCCATACACAAACTTGCACTGGAAAGACATAGAAATTCAATGAAACTTTTTATGATCAATTCCTCGGAAGAGCTTAAGGGGGAATATTAGAAATATTAACCTCATCCGACTAATTTATCACCAGAAAAACCACTTTCATTTCCTTTTTGCGAAACGGAAAGAAAGAAAGACCTTGAAAATGTTCAAAGTGATCAACATTTCTTTCTACTCATAATAAATCGCTTAGTGAGATTTATGACCCTACTCAACTCTAGATAAATGTTTCAAGAGATCTACTAAATTAATAAACTGTTATTATGTGAAATAGACTAAAAAACATTTGTACAATAATTATAAACATTGTTATACTGATTACACTCTTACGTTCAGACTCTGCAATATGTGATTTTTCTTCTGACGTATGAGTAATTCCAATGATGCAATCATGAACTATGAACTCATTCTTTATGACTTTAATTTAGTCAGTCCTCTCCAAAATGTAATCGTGAACACACGTGAGCCTGCGAGCTCAAATAAGATAAAATATATGTTTCCTAAAATTATAAGTGTAAACGTAAATGTTTAAATGTTTGTTATGTATAAGTTTTCATATAACCAAGAATATATAATCATTAATATGAAAAAAGAAGTCCAATTTATTTTTGTGTGCAACTACTAATACAATTATTTAGTTTCCAGCGATTAGTGCGATCGATATTTACCAATGCCATGGATTCAACCACTGGATTATTCTTCAATTGGATTTAGCCATCAGATACACCTTCAGAAAAGGTAAGAAAATTTATCTTATCCTTCTAATCTTCTTGAGATAAAAACAGCGCTCGATCGGTGATATCGAACTCCTCCTTCAACAAGTTCCTTTTAAAAAATAAGATACTTTACCATAAGTGAAATTTTCGCAAGAAAAAATATGTATATGTTAATATACCTATAAATAAATATATAACATTAGCGAAGAAAAGTAATTAAAATATTTTAATACTAATATTAAAATATAAATTGTACTTTTTCAGAAAAAAAAAAAAACTAGTCGTTGGTGGCCACCGTAATACTTACCCATCATGTATACGCTTAATATAAAATATGAAAATAACTATTTATAAAATGCTTTGCAATTCGAATCAAATCCTGGCTTGATGACGTCATAAACTTTAAATTCTCTATTACTCCAAAATTGATAATCATCATATTAACTAACGGTTTATTGCGTCGGATTAAGCATCTCATTTCCAATTAAAATATATCTTTGAATTGAAATTTGGATGAAATACAGGGTTATGAAAAATCGAAGAGTGTGGAAATAGGATTACAAATATCGCCGCAACTCATTATCCGACCGACTTCATTCTTAATGCAAAATGTATGTTTTTTTATTGTCTTTTATATTTACTCCTTAAAATAAACAATTTCGAAAATTTTTATGTACTTTTTATCAGAACGAATATTTCGAGAGTCCGAAAAAAATAGGATAATCGAGGTTACTGAAATTCAATAAGCTTCTTCACATTATTATATACTAAGTGCATACCAAATTTCAAGTCTCTATCTCAATTTGTTCGGGTGATAGAGCGTTTACAGACACACAGACGGACGGCATTTTTTTTAAATATGTTTTTCGGAATCTCCAGTGTCTAAAACGTGTAAATCCGCCAACATTCTTTTTTCGATTTTTAAAACGATTACAAGATTTACCCTATACTACGTATGATGGGTAAGTAAAAAAGCGTTATAAGTTTATTAAAAAGTTAGATACTTTATTAAAGCATTAAGCATAAGTGAAATTTTAGCAAGCAAAATTACGTTTATGTTAATATACCTATAAATAATTTATAAATAAATATATAACATTAGCAAAGAAAAGTAATTAAAATAATTTAGTTGATACTTCTGGACAAGAGGGAGAAACATCAAAAGAACATTACACGAGACAAATAATCAACAAAATATATATCTTTGTAGTATATTTTATTAATTTGTTATTCAGTGAAAATACATTTTTTTTTAATTTTATCTAGCATTATATATTTGTGCATTTTTACCTTTAAATAGCGGTCAAATTTTGCGCTCCTGGAGTGATCGTTATTTGGAGGTTTTACTGTACATGGAGTGATCGTTATTTGGAGGTTTTACTGTACATGTCAACGATAATTTTATATTCCAATGCAATAATTACAGTAATAAAGGAAATTTATGCAGTGTATGATTGGGCATAAATATGTTATTTGCAAGAGTAGCCTCGGGTTATATCCCTCATTCGCATATAGAACTATGTTTTCATGCCTCCCGGAAAAAAAAATCTCTCTATAAATAATTTAACAAATTACAATAACCTTTGGGAAAATGTTCCGAAAGCTCTAAAAAAAAAATTACCCTATTTTCGTGTTATAGCGCCAACCCCCCCCCCCCCCCCAAAAAAAAAAAAAAAAAAAAAAAAAAAAAAAATTATGCCAAGGCTGTAGTTTTGATGATTTCGCCAAGATCATCAGTAGTGAGAAACGGAGAGATCTGGCTCAGCCGGTGGCACCGGCCGTGCCGCCTCACCTGCCTCCCGTGCACCCGCAACTCGTAGAGATTATCATACTATAAGATGAATATTAAACTCATATTAATTTCAATGACAAACATCTTAATGAGTATTACTAATTAGATGAAACATTGGAAAATATCAAATTTTAAGAAAAAAAAGCTGATTTCTGAAGAATCTTTCAACTGTAAGATGAGGATATCAAATCATAAGCTGAAGATTAAACATATATATTAATTTTGAATGACGAACATCTTAATGAGTATTACTAATTACACGAAGCAATGGAAAATATCAAATTTTAAAGAAAAAAGCCGATTTCTTAAGTATTTTTCAACTGTAAGATAAGGATATCAACTGAAATTTAAACTTATATTTTAGTTTTTGAACAATCATCACATAAATGAGTACTAATAATTAGACAAAACAATGTAAAATATCAAACTTAACGAAAAACGCTGATTTCATAAGAATTTTTCAACTATAAGATGAGGATATCAAACTATAAAATTTAAACGTATATTATAGTTTATGAATATAATGGATACCATAACCCATTACACCATACTCCATACGTAACCATAGCAATGTAAACGCAATGTTAATATCAAATTTTAACGAAAAAAGCTGATTTCTTAAGAATTTTTCAACTATAAGATGACGTTATCAACTTATAAGAGGAAATTACACTTTTTATTTTTATTTTTTGAACTGTAATACATAGAAAATATTCAAATGGTAATATTATTTAGACTTGATTTAACCGCTTATACGCAATGTAAATACATCTGCTTTTTTTTTTCATTCTCGATATGTAGCATTTCTGAGGAAGATCCAACCCCACATTCTAAGAAAAGGGGAAGTATAACAAAAGACCGTGTAGGGTCTTACTCTGAAGCGATGTAAATATTATTCACTATTAATATTTACAAAAAATCCACGTTCTGAAATAGAAATGTACTACATTTAATAAAGTTTACCCTCCCTAATCTTCTTAATGAGTGTAAATAATTACACAAAACAAAAGAAAATATTGATTTTTAAGGAAAAAAGATGAATTTTTAATAAATTTTACACAAGTTTTCGGTATTGTTGTACACTAAGACGCATGATTACAATACGCCTCATACTTCTTAGATCATCATAGTACATAGAAATAGCGAAAGTATTTACTTTTTAGATTACTTTTACATGAAATTTTAATAGTAATTATATGAACTCCTGTTTACATCACTAATTTACATATGAAACTAAGGATTTATAGGGTAAAATAAATAATCTTAGCTTATACTTAGTAATTTTACGTAATTCCAATGATTATATACCATGTTTTTCATGAGTTTTAAATTAATTAATTTTATATTCAATATTTTCCATGATAAGATTAAATATTTTCTATCACAGAAATACCACTATCTAAAATTTCACTTAAACTCATATTCTAAGCATTAATATTCATTTATAGTTATACTTTTCTTAAACTTTTACCTGAAATCATGTGAACTTATAGAATAATTACCCTGCTTACACATATCGAATTTAGTGGACAACATTCTTTCATACACGAACATTTTTATATTTTCCAATTTTAACAGAGTATGCATAAATATAAACTTTAATATTATCTGAACATATTATATTTTAAAGAGCCTAGTTTATGAAATCGATACGTTCTACCAAATATCACCCAACATTTTAACATGAACTTAGATACTACTCACATATATTTTATCATATCTTAGACGATGTAATAGTATTTCACCCATTTCTTTCAGAAATATACATATAAAAATAAGGATTTACCGAGTAAATATCCAATTCTCAGCTTGCACTTAGCGATTTTTTTACCCCATTTCAATTATTTCAAGCTATTTTATATCACAGAAACGGAAACATATTTGAACATTAACGCCGGGAAAATAATATTTGAACTGTGTTTCCTATTCAAAAATTCAAATCTCATGTTAAAATTTATGTTCTATCACTTATCAACTATATATCCCACATAACTTTTACCATAGAAACATCGTAGAAATTAAATATACGTTAACTGAAAATAATAAATTGTAAGTATCTAAAAATATCAAACAAAAAAGCTATTGATCAAAAATTAAAAGATTAAAAAAGTTTTAAGTTTTAAGTTAAAAAAAAGTTTTTACAAAGTTTAAAAAAAAAAAAAAAAAAAAAAAAAAAAAAGTTTTTACAAAAAAAAATTTGCAAATAAAAAAGTTTTTACAAAAAAAAAAGTTTTTACAAAAAAAAAAAAAAAAGTTTTTACAAAAGTTTTAAAAATTTACAAAAAGTATCCATTTTTTACAAAGTTTAAAAAAAAATTCAAAAATTTTTTACAAATTACATGTTTAACTACTACCATTACCTCTATCACATCTGAAATATAATAATCTACAATATACTAGAAAATATTTCATCAATTAGATAAAATTTTCAAGTATTAAATGAAAAAAATATACTTAAGTATGCATGCGCGCTTTGTCACTTGATCAATGCAATTGGTGATAATATAAATATTCGATAAGTAACGCTGTGTTTTTCATTCACACTGTTAAACTCTCGAGGGAGGGTGACAGTGTGCAGCTCTGATAATTTTTCAGATTTTAATTCAAGTGAGGAATCGGTTTCTCCTTAAAGGAATAAAGTAAGTTTTAATAAATCATTATAAAATCAATAAAAAATATCTAATAACTCATATGCAGATCCATACCAATGAAAAATCATTTACTTGTATGCATTGCGAAAAATCGTTTGCAAGTTTGTATCGTCGTGAATTAAAAAAACATATGATGGTGCATGATAGTGTATCACCCAGGGTCGTACTGGCATGACAAAAAGGGCGGTGGCAACTTGGATAAAAAGGGCGCCAAATTCTTATCAAAGGGGCGCCAACTACTATTTAAAAGTATCTAAAACAAATTTTTTGAAAAGTTAACATACATAACGGCTACAGGATTATTTTATATATTTTGAATGAGATAATTCCTATTCTTCAATGGAGTGTCCTTTATTTGGAGATTAAATGCATTAGAAATCCAACTTAAATGGAGTAGGACTTATGGAATTGTCAGTTTCGCTGTGAAATACCTTTTAACCCCCCCCCCTCCCCTCCTTTCATATGTAATTTAAGTCCCAAGAACGCTGGCCATAAATTTTTTTTAAGGGGACTAGGTACCTTTTGAACATTTTTTTTTATTTAAGTATTTTAAGGTACATTTTTGGCATAATAATAAAGGACTCAATGAAGGAAAATGATTCTAATAAGAAATTATTCAATTTTCCAGGCAACATTCGATTTTTTTTTTTTTTTTTTTTTTTTTTTTTTTGACAATATTAAGTAAATTTTAAAATGTAACTTCTCTTACAATTTTGAACATTTTCAGCTAATTTTTTTAAAAAGTATTCGTAGAAGTGTGCTCTACAATTTTAAGTATCGGATAAATTTGGATGAGAATAGTTCAAGACAGGTCTTAATACACCTGAGTTTCAATTTTGTTGTTTTTTTATATAATTGGCCGAGATATTAATTAAACTCCGCAATTTAACCCCTTGGAGACGAGCGACCGGCATACGTGCCACTTAAGGTGCTTAGAATCCTTCATTATTCTTCTCAGTTATTTTTTATTGTAAATTTTACCTTACTTAGTCAGAGCATTTTCGCGATTCAATTACAGAAAATTTTCTGTTGTGAAAAACCGGTGGTAAAAGGTTAAAAATTAAGGAAAGTGCTCTCGTCGCGAAGGGGTTAAAAGGTTGACCGAAAAATGTTGCACCGACGAGTGCCAGAAACCACGTTCCAAAGTGTGGAGGCAGATACTAGCTGAAAGCGGCTTTTTTTAGCCCGTCTTTCGAAACATGCATCGGCTGAACCGTTCGAGATACATAAAACGGAAAACACCAAATCCCATCTACATTCTTTACGCTTTCTAACTTATCAATCTGTTTCGAAAAGTACGAAAATTAACCCCATCTTTCAATTGTTGAATACGTCAGGACATTGTTTTCAAGCTAGGAATTTTGTTTTTATAATAGAACTAGAATTCTTTAAAAATAACAAAAACGACAATAGGTTCATAAATTTGTTGAAAATGTGAGGTATAAAGACAGGATAAACAAAACAAACTTCTTAAGAAATTTTAGGTCTCTAGAGCTCATTCTTTGTGAAGAACTGGGTTTATCTCTAATCTTGATTTAAGTTGTTATTGGTGAAATTAGTAGCTAACTTCGAAATCTAACCCCGCCTGTAGGCCGAGCCGGCATGAATTTTTTTTTTTTCTCGCAACAGTTACAAAGAGAAAATAAAGAAATACATTAGGCAAATTTTGCAGATTTCGCAAAAATTCAAACTAATAAACATTCTTGTGAAAGAGATACAATCAAAAAAATTAATTTGTAGTCTTATACCTTATATTGTTTTTCCATGGACAAGTCACAGTTCTTGTTATGCAAAATGCAACATCAGCATATCTGAGCTGTGGTAATGATATTTTATAACACTGTACACTATTTTTTTTAAAAAAGGTTGAAGTACAAGCTTATTATAAGAAAAAATGTTTAAGATTACACTAAAATAAGTAAATAACTCAGGTCACCGGCAAATAATATAAAGACGGAGTAGTTCTTTGACACTGGATAGAACGAGACAAACGAAGCAGATTTCACATCAAGAGCACTTTACTTATACCGACTATCGGTTGAAAATTAGAAACACATGCATTTCCAGTTTCTGTGGGGTGGACAATAGATGGCTGATTTCGGTACTCTCTTTTCCCGGACATAATGTATTTCGGTCTCATTCGGACATAATGTATTTCGGTTTCTTTTCAAATGAGCAAACTTACATTTACAAAAGCTATTGGGCTACTGGGATTGTTTTTGTTTTTCAAAGATCTTGTTCTTTTGTACTGCAATTCATGTGTATACGCAGGGCAGGGGGGGAGGGGCAGAAAATCTTTGGAAAAGTAATAATTCCTTAAAAGCATTACTTTGAAAAGTATTACTTGAATTGTATTGCATGATAATTTTGTTTGAAAGGTTTTCATTAAATTTCATTACAACTGCTGATAGCTTTATAAGTGGCCGAAAATACCAGCTATTTTTTATTGCCCATCAGAAACTTTGTAATAGAACTGTCTTTTATATTTTTTTAGGAAAAGCAAAAGATCTTTCAGAAAATGCTCTCAAAGGTGCCGTTTTGAACCTAATTTCCCGACGCAACAGTGCGGGAAGAGGAAAAAAACTGCTGTCACAAGACAACAATCAATTTTAACTCAAGATGTGATTAATTTAAAGAAAATAATCTGTTGTATTACAAATCATTTCAATAACCAAGCCTGCAATTCTCATTCATTTATGTAGAGTTTGGCCGAATATTCGGTTTCATTTTCGTTTTCAGCGCAAAATCTTAGTTTTGGCGAAAATACTGCCGAATAATCGGTATTACTATAACTGCCCCTCCCTATCCTCTCCCAAACGCCACTACCATCCAAAGAGCCGCACATATTATGTATTCACATAAAAGGGGATAAATCTAGAAGGTATTAATAATATTGATTAAATTCGTTATTTTTAAATTAAATTATTTTTGAATCATTTTTTATGTTTATAGCACCTTATATTTAATTCATTTTATTTCAATAAAATTAATTTTTAATTAATAGTTATGTACTTCCGTTTCTACGCAAAACATTATTCAGATAACATGCATGTTTATGTTATTACTTTGAATTTATTTTTAAGATAATTTCGTTTTCGTTTTCTGTCGAAACTAGAAAGGTAACCGAAATTCGGTTCCTGTCGAACACTATTTTTATGTTTGTAAATGAGCAGAAACTTTTGCATTATTGAACGTTAAAAAATATTTTTTCGAAAATCGCTTTAAGGATTTGCACGTAATCATAACTTATAAATTTCGGAAAATCGAGTTTTTATTTTAGCGGCTTTATCAACGGAATCAAGAACCTGGAATAGACGATTCTATATAATATATATATATACAATATATATAATTATAATATCTTTGAATTTCAAAAAACATATCAAGTTCTTGTAACATTCTAATTAAATCTCCAAAGAGATTATATAATAAGCATTCTACAATAAAACTGAAACTAGTTTTTCTCAAAATTGCATTTTTAAATATATGACCATACACGATTACTTTAATAATACTGAATTGTTTTACTTCTAATTTTGTCAGCTTTTTTTCTTATATAATTATGCAGAGCATTAAGGATTTTTTTATCATCAAAAATCCTCATTTTTCTTCGATAAAAGTTGAATAATCTCTTCAAAACAGTCGGCATTTTGAAAAAAAAAAAAAAGCTTTCCGTAATTTCCACCCTTTGTCTCGCCTAGTCACTAAAATAAATCATGTTTAATTTTAAGTTGCTGTTTATTTTAATTACAGAAGCCAAATTTAATTTTAATAGTCGCCGCAACTCACACACACAGACAAAAAATAAATAAATAAATGCACCAGAAGAGCAGCAATAGATTCAAATATATTTACATTTAAAAAATATAATATGTACTATCAAAATTATATTTAAGCATTGTATTACAAAACAAAAAACAAAGTCAAAGAAAATAGAAATACTTAATTGCGTAATGGGGGTAAAATATAGAAAAGAAGAAGAATAACACGTTTTTTTCTACCGCAATAAGCTTATATGTGTTCATTATTTTGCAGCTATTTCTTACTCTATATCTTGAAAAAAAAGTATCTAAAAAATGATAAGGTTTATTGGCAAAGTTATTTTTCGTTTTCACCTTAATGGGAATGTCTAAAAATTTAAAGTATGTATCAATGAAAATTGTTTAATAATATCGTCAGAAAGTTTTGGACAGCTTATGTTATTGCTCAAAACATTATAAAACTCCTATAACAGCTACTGAATTCGATATTTTATTTTTTCGTTTTTAACGTTTCTTTCTTTGCTGATGTCTGTACGTCGAGCGTGTGTTAATTAGTATTTCATGGAAAAATACCTCCACATCCGGTTTCTATTTTCTTCAGAAAGTTACAGAGATCCAAAAATCCCACAATATGGTATAATCAATAAAAAAGTGTCACATCTGGTATTACTTACAGATACCACTGGGTATCTAAGGTGAAACTCCACCGACATGTCTTCTTAGGGAATTTGTCTTCTTAGGAACTCCCACTAACAGCACTGAAAACAAAACAAAAACACATCTGCGCGCATCTGCGCTTCTCTTTCATCCATTCTTTTGTGAAACAACTTTTACACGTTTCAGTAGTTTATATATTTATTTCGATTACATGTCATGTGTATTTTTCAATTTGTAAATCGGGGTGGTGTTTGAAGTTTAGAGTCGTTAAGCAGATACAGTTTGAAAAAAAAGGGTTTTAGATACTATTGGCATTTTTAAATGCTAAAAAATTGTAAAAATTTTTCAAATAGATATGAAAAATTAACCTTTTATTCTTTGAAAAGCAAAATTTACACAAGTTTCCATTGCCCAAAAACTTGTGAAAAATTTGTCTTTGGTCTATATTATCATTAAGAAATTATGAAATGTTCCAGTTTATTAGAACCAGCGTTTACAATATCACTTGGTATCAAACCGGATTTACAGGACGTGTTAATATGCCACTATAGTTCCTGCTTTCATTTTGCACCCATTTACAAACGCAAGCATAAAACCCCTCCCCTTGTGGAGAGCAGCATCAGTACAAACCCTTCGTTATATATTATATTTTTTGGTAATTACAAAAACACACCATTTCTCTCAAAAGATTTTTCTATATAGTCTGTAATAATTTACATTTTTGACTCTCATTAAAGAAATATTTAGTTACTTAAAAAAAGACGAAGTGCCTGTACTGATGTTGCTCTCCATAATAACAATAATGCCTGATAGCATGGTATATCAATTAACATATAATTATAATACGTGCATTACAAAAAGCAGATTTTTCTGTTAATAAACTATCAAAAATCGCCTATTGGTAATATTTAAAAGAAAATAGCTATTAAAAATAAGGTAAATCTTTAAGACCTAATTTTCCTTAATTTTGCCTTGGGGAAGTCTCATTTATTATGATATCGAAATCAATATTATAAAGCAATCAGAGATTATCAAGCTAAAAATAAATAAATAAATAGATAAACCTACTGAAGCAAACTTCACAATATATTATTGAAATTAAATAGAAAAATTATGATATGCGGAGAAAATTACCTTATGATTTCAAATTATCTATATGAAGATTTAATTTTACAATAGTAATACTATTTTCAAAAACACAACTATCAACAATGAAGTATTTAACTCGATAATAAATTCACCTTGAATTTTCTTTGTCAAAGGAGTTTTTTATATCGCACTAATCAATATAGAAAATAATCTTGAAACCAAATTACTCTTACGAACATAAAATAAATAAATAAATAAATAAAAATATAATCGCCGCAAAACGCGGGATAAAATTCCAAAAATCCCTGTACGTAATTGCGAATAAACTTTATTGAAAAGAGAACTTTTTTTTTTTTTTTTGTTATTAAACTTAAAGATTAAAACCGGATTCCTTATTATTAATGTTGAAAAATCGCCGAGAAAACGAAAAAAAAAAAAATCTTTAATTTTACTTTAGTGAAATTTACTACAGTTACTTTGAAATTTACTACAGTGAGAGCTAAAACATTCTAACAGGAATTCGTTTTTCAATATAAAAAAAAATTGGCGCAAAAGCGCAACAACGCAAAAAATCGTATTAAAAATCGCGGGAGACAAAATTTAATTTATTATGCTAAATGTTTAAAACAGAATTCTTTTTGTGGTTATCAAAAAATGATCGCGGAAAGAAAAAAAAGGGGGGGGGGGGTGGGCTAAAAATTGCATTGAAAATTGCAAAAACTTCCAAAATCGTGGCGGACAAAATTTACAATATTAGGCTAAAAGTTTAAAACAGATTTTTTTTTTCTTAACGATTGCAAAAAATCGCAGCAGAACGGAAAAAACCCCGCCAAGAATCGTATTGAAAATCTTATTAAAAATCGGTAAAAAATAAAAAACTTGGGGGGCAAACTTTACTATATTAGTCTAAAAGTTTAAAAACAAATTATTTTCATGAAGATCAGAAAAATCGCTGCAATACGCGAAAAAAGCTAAAAATTGAAAAATCGCAGAAAGCAAAATTTTCGATCGTCCATCGTGAAGAATTGACGTAATTTTGCATTTTTGAAAACAAAAAAGAACTTAAAATAAAGTTGTAAAAAAACAATAAATAGCGCAAAAATAAAAGCACTGACAAAACTTTCAAAAGATGGAGACACCAACACCCTAACCGGTGAACTGGCGCTGTTTGTTTACCCGACAGGAATCATGGGTAAATGCTGGACTAATGCCCTAGGAGCTAGCAGGGGTGAAAATGACCTAGGCTAGTTTCATCTTCAAACCGGCTTTTTCTTTTTCTTTGTAGTATGTAAACGACCCTAGGGTCGTTTACATACTACACTCTAATCCTGATTCAATCCACGCCGATACCATCATTGTATTTCCGACCCCGTATACAATGAAAAAGCCGGTATGAAGATGAAACTAGCCTAGGTCATTTTCACCCCTGCTAGCTCCTAGGGCATTAGTCCAGCATTTACCCATGATTCCTGTCGGGTAAACAAACAGCGCCAGTTCACCGGTTAGGGTGTTGGTGTCTCCATCTTTTGAAAGTTTTGTCAGTGCTTTTATTTTTGCGCTATTTATTGTTTTTTTACAACTTTATTTTAAGTTCTTTTTTGTTTTCAAAAATGCAAAATTACGTCAATTCTTCGCGATGGACGGTCGAAAATTTTGCTTTCTGCGATTTTTCTGATCTTCATGAAAATAATTTGTTTTTAAACTTTTAGACTAATATAGTAGAGTTTGCCCCCCAAGTTTTTTGATTTTTTACCGATTTTTAATAAGATTTTCAATACGATTCTTGGCGGGGGTTTTTTCGGTTCTGCTGCGATTTTTTGCAATCATTAAGAAAAAAAAATCTGTTTTAAATTTTTAGCCTAATATAGTAAATTTTGTCCGCCACGATTTTGGAAGTTTTTGCAATTTTCAATGCAATTTTTAGCCCCCCCCCCTTTTTTTTTTCTTTCCGCGATCATTTTTTGATAACCACAAAAAGAATTCTATTTTAAACATTTAGCATAATAAATTAAATTTTGTCTCCCGCGATTTTTAATACGATTTTTTGCTTTGTTGCGCTTTTGTGCCAATTTTTTTTATATTGAAAAACGAATTCCTGTTAGAATGTTTTAGCTCTCACTGTAGTAAATTTCAAAGTAACTGTAGTAAATTTCACTAAAGTAAAATTAAAAGTTTTTTTTTTTTTTTTTTTTTTTTTCGTTTTCTCGGCGATTTTTCAACATTAATAATAAGGAATCCGGTTTTAATCTTTAAGTTTAATAAAAAAAAAAAAAAAAAAAAAAAGAAGTTCTCTTTTCAATAAAGTTTATTCGCAATTACGTACAGGGATTTTTGGAATTTTATCCCGCGTTTTGCGGCGATTATATTTTTATTTATTTATTTATTTTATGTTCGTAAGAGTAATTTGGTTTCAAGATTATTTTCTATATTGATTAGTGCGATATAAAAAACTCCTTTGACAAAGAAAATTCAAGGTGAATTTATTATCGAGTTAAATACTTCACTGTTGATAGTTGTGTTTTTGAAAATAGTATTACTATTGTAAAATTAAATCTTCATATAGGTAATTTGAAATAATAAGGTAATTTTCTCCGCATATCATAATTTTTCTATTTAATTTCTATAATATATTGTGAAGTTTGCTCCAGTAGGTTTATCTATTTATTTATTTTTAGCTTGATAATCTCTGATTGCTTTATAATATTGATTTCGATATCGTAATAAATGAGACTTCCCCAAGGCAAAATAAAGGAAAATTAGGTCTTAAAGATTTACCTTATTTTTAATAGCAATTTTCTTTTAAATATTACCAATAGGCGATTTTTGATAGTTTATTAACAGAAAAATCTGCTTTTTGTAATGCACGTATTATAATTATATGTTAATTGATATACCATGCTATCAGGCATGATATTGTTATTATGGAGAGCAACATCAGTACAGGCACTTCGTCTTTTTTTTAAGTAACTAAATATTTTTTTAATGAGAGTCAAAAATGTAAATTATTACAGACTATATAGAAAAATCTTTTGAGAGAAATGGTGTGTTTTTGTAATTACCAAAAAATATAATATATAACGAAGGGTTTGTACTGATGTTGCTCTCCACAATAATAATAAAGCCCAGTAGCATGACAGAGATCTGCACGGGCCAGGCCCGGTCATACTTTTTCTGAAAGCTCGGGCCTTACTGTTTTCCTGAAGGATTGGGTCGGGCCGGTCTAACTTATTTTTTCTGTACCGAGCCGGCACTGGTTTCATTCTTCCTACTCTTCACAGGCCGAAATTTTTTAGTCCCGGTTTTGCCCTGGCAAACTTGGTAGGCATATTTGTTTAAAACTTTAATAAAAACTATAATACACTTTCTATTTTTCATGGACTTGGCAAAAATTAGAAATAGAATTGTGAACATTATTAAGCTTTTTACAAATAAAAACTGTTTATATTTTCTAATTGTAGTAACGTGGCAAAATTATAAAACTAATTGGCAAACGTCAAGAACTATCTATTTTTGTTTGCCAATGGGTTGGCAGATACTGAAATTTCACTTGCTAATTTAAGGTCCCCTCCCCCTCCATTAAAATTTCTTAGCGATGGCCCTGAAAGGGCCGTAGCGACCCCATGGGGGGAGAGTCGGGCAGAGTCAGGTCTGAAACTAGAGAGGGTCAGTTGGGGCTTGTGCCCCAGGCGCCAGAATTTCATTTTCACAGATAATGAAATTAGTCAAAAATGCTCCCACAGTTTTAACATTAGCTTGCCATTAATTGTCTTCGCTTAACATTATGTGTCCTCATTTAGATAAATAATGTTAAGCATGTCGATAATGTTTTATAATTACGATGAAAATGTTTTATTTGTAATAATTAAAATTCTAGTTTTGGTTTAAGAAATAAAATGGAATTTTAGTCTTTTCTGGGACCCCCTATAAAATGGATTTTGAAGTGTAAGTTTTACTCTTTGTATTAGGTTTTCTTGTAAATACTAGTAGAATATGGTTTATTCATTTAATGCCAAGTTAGCAGTATTAGTAATATTTAAAAAAAAAAAAAAAAAAAAAAAAAAATCTTACGTAGTTTGATTATTTTAAATTTCTTAAATGTAAACAAATTTTATACATCTGTTTTCTTAAAAAAAAAAATTATAGTTATCACATTATTTACTTATTTTTAAAAAAAGTTTGAGTAATGGTGAAAAAACGATTGCGTCATAAGGGCGGCAAAATAATGCTCGCCTTAAGCAGAAAATTGTCTAGCGGTGATCTTGGCTCTGGTGTTACAAAGATATCAATCAAAGTTTGCATTAACAAAAAGCGGTCAGACATTTTAATTCTCAATAAAGCAAAAGAACGAAGATTATCACACGCGAAAAGGACTGTAGGAGGTTTCTGTTTATGTTTACACCGGAAGTTTGTACCGCAGTTCCCTAATCAGCCAATCATAATTCAGAAGGAAAAATTACGCAGCTTCCGGTTTTTTGCAGGGGAGGGGTTTTATGCTTGCGTTTGTAAATGGGTGCAAAATGAAAGCAGGAACGATAGTGGCATATTAACACGTCCTGTAAATCCGGTTTGATACCAAGTGATATTGTAAACGCTGCTTAAGAGCATCGATTTATGTGTGTGCAGTGTTGAATTCAGGCGGTGACCCGGGGGGACATCCCCCCCCTCTGAGCAATAAAATGTCCCCTGCGGAAAATGTGAGATTTTGTATTTTGGATGGTCAAAAAGTACAATATCCACCCCTGAACTCTACAATGCCCCCCCCCCCCCCCGGAGACACAGAAGTCCCTCCCGGAGAAAAGTGTTTGAATTCAACACTGTGTGTGTGCTTATGGGGAGTGTACGAGTGTGTAAGTAGGTGGGTAGGTGGGGGAAGAGCTATTACAAAAACACGATATTAATCTTTTGAAAGTTATTTTTACACAGACGCTGAAAAATCTGACCAAGGGTGCCGTAATTACAAAAACACTATATTAATTTGTTGAAAGCTATTTTTACAGTGGCGCTGAAAAAAATGTGACCAAGGGCGCTATGATTACAAATACACAATATTAGATTTTTTAGAGTTATTTTTAAACAGGCCCTGGAAAAATCTAACCAAGGGCACCAGGATTACAAAAACACGATATTAGTTTTTTGAAAGTTATTTTTACAGAGGCGCTGAAAAAAAATCTGACCAAGGGAGCCAGGATTACATAACACGGTGTTAGTTTTTTTAAAGTTATTTTTACAGAGGCGCTGAAAATAATCTGACCAAGGGCGCCATAATTTAAAAAAATATATATAAATTTTTTGAAAGTTATTTTTACAGAGGCGCTGAAAAAAATCTGACCAAGGGCGCAATAATTACAAAAACAAGAACATGATATTAGTTTTTTTAAACTTATTTTTACACAGACGCCGAAAAAAATCTGACCAAGGGCGCCATAATTACAGAAACATGATATTAATTTTTAAATAGCTATTTTTACAGAGGCGCTGAAAAATTCTGACCAAGGAAGCTAGGATTACAAAAACACAATATTAGTTTTTCTTTTTTTTAAGTTATTTTTACAGAGGCGCTGAAAAAATCAGACTATAGGGGCGACATGATTACCAAAGCCGCCTCTGAAAATGGGACCAATTAACCCTTCTTTGCATGAGATTTTCTTTTACAATTGTGTTTTTTTTATACATATATTAAATATTAGACACCAGAAATTTTAAGATAGATTTTTAATCTTGTTCAGCAACATAGTTCCCGGGAAATTTAATGGATTAATATTTCTATATAAATATAGTGGTGGCGAAGAAGTTGATTTATTTATTAAAAGTTAAATAAAAAGTGATGGAAATTTACATCACTATGCAATTAAGGGTTAAAATGAAAATCTCTTCTCTTAAATTGCATTCCATTTTTTTTTCTTTTTTCGTCGTTTGTACTTTCACAAAAAGCAGAAATATTTGATCACCCAGCGCACTAAATATTTGACAGAAAAGTTAATTTTTTTAAAATTTATTTTTAGAAAGACGCTGAAAAAGACTGCCTAAGAGCGCCATAATAACAAAAACATAAATACGATATTAGTTTTTTTAAAGTTTTTTTTTTTTACAGAGGCGCTAGAAAAAAATCTGACCATACTATTTTTTTTTTGAAAAATCAAAGTTTTTAAAACGAAGTTTGCGTATGTACCTCTGGATGTTAAGCGGCTCAATAATACTTTGTGTAGAGTGTTAGTCAACCCTATTTTAAGGGTGAATGTTGTATCGTTTGGAAGTTACGAAAAGAAAATTACTTTTCGCACCAGAAAGTTATTCGTTTTAACTCTTGCTGGAACAGCGTCGAGTACCTACAACCGCATCTGAACCAATCCGAGCAGCAGTAGCAACCAAAGATCCTGTTGGATTTCTGCGATGTTTGAAGTCATCCTCGATATTTAGATAATCTTTAATATATCCCTGTGGCTCTTTTTTTGCAATGGATATCACAGTGTCAGTTAAATATCCACAATATACTGCTACTGTAGCAGCTCCTACAGGACCACCTATGAATCCACCGGCAATACCTCCCGCCATGACTGCTGATGATCTGGTCGCCTGACACATCGCTTTATCGTACCCTTCTTCGTCTCCGACTACATAATGAATAACTCCTTTTACATGTCCTACTACAGGAATAGCATCGAGTGCGTTGGATATGAAATTCATCTTATAAGTTACAATTGGTTATAAGAAACTAAATTTACTGTTACCATCAATTGTGTGTATCTGGTATATCGAATGTACTGGTCTTGTCTTCGTAAGAATCGGATAAATCGCATCACTTCCCGATAATGTCTTCAAGAATCTCGATGCATTTTATAACTATTTATAAGGTGATTTTAATTTATTTAGACCACCAAGAATGCGTACTTGGCATTTCAGATTTACCAGCCTCTTCGGAATCACTCTTGCCCTCGTCTGAGTCGGTTATACCGCAATAATAGTCGATGATGTCTTCAAGAATCTCGGTGCATTTTATATTTATAAGGTGATTTTAAATTATTTAGACCACCAAGAATGAGTACTTGGCATTTTAAATTTACCAGCCTCTTCGGGATCACTCTTGCCCTCGTCTGAGTCAGTTATACAGCACTAATAGTCTATGAGGTCGTTGAGAATCCCGATGCTTTCTTTTATGCTGACTTGCTCCAATTGGTTCAACAAAGCTGTGTTTTTGGCAGGAAACTGGGCGTAAAAATTGCAATGCAGATATTTTCATAAGCACGGAAGTATCAAGCCTAGATCTATCACGGCAGCCAGTACTTGCTATGTTGATTTTTATAGGTTTGATGACATCGACCACCAGATTGCCGATATTTGGTTTCTCTTCATCCGTGTAAGTAATACGTTTTCTGCCCACTTGGAATATTAAATTGAGAGCCTTTTCTACTTTGGCATTGCTAGCCCAGGCCACAGTAGCCTTAGTATATTCAGTATTCTTAAGTACTTGTAAGCATGCCACGAGTTTCTCATTTATTGACATGCAATAGAAGTAAAAGTTTCTGAAATGAAAAAATAAAAAAGATAAATATTTAAAAATACTGCCCAAAATCCAACATTATTATTACTGTTGGTATCAGTTTCTGTATGTACTTTGAATATATGTTATGTAAGTTGTAAAACTCTGTGTTGTGCATATGCTGGTTCAACTGTTACAAGTTGTGTTAGATATGTAATTTCTACTTTACAAATTTGTCAACAAATAGCAACACAAACATAAAAAAAAAAAATAAAAAAAATATTTGCTTAAGTAAGGGCTATTTTAGGAAGCATTTAATTAGGAATCATGGGAAAGAGTAAGCATTCTGGGGATTAATTTTGAATGTAAGAATGGATAAAAGTATCGCTGAATAGTAGCAATGGAGAAGTTTCTTTGTATTTTATTCGAAATATTAACTTATCCTGACTTACAGAAAGCCAGTTTGATGCATCTAAGTATAAAATGCAAATTGTTAACTTTTTGGTAATGAAAGACGTTTTCTAAATAAAATAATAATAATAAGCACATTTAATACTGGTAATGAGTTCTTATTTTAGATAAGATGTATGTAAATTGCATGTAGCATGTATCTATAGTTAAAATTATACAATTAGTAATTTAAGCTTGGTAAAAGTCATGTTTTTTTTTAGTAGTATGTTGAAGGTTCTTGAAATATTACAAGAATACATGAAACTGTTAAAATTTTTCTACATGCAAATAACAAAGAAATAAATTTTACTTTGGGTTTAATTATATTTTCATTTTAAAATTCATATGTGTATGCAATTAATATATATATATTATATATATGTATGTATATTTAGTTAAATTAATATTATTAACACACACACACACACACACATATATATATATATACAGTAGACTCTCTCAAATCCATGTAGGTTTAAACCAGAGGTTGTGCGGATTTTAGGATTTTGCAGATTTCTGGTCACTGTTTTGTTTACATTTTTTAAACATTAATTTGAATGTAATAATGCACTGTAAATTATAATGAATGCTTACAATAATGTAAAATATTAAAATAATTTTAAGTAAAGTAATAAAAATTAAGAAAATTTAAAACATGATTTTAAAGGTAAAGGTCAAGTAAACAATAAGGTATAACTAAATAGGCATAATAAAGATGAGATAATTTTTTTTTTAATTATTTAATCAAACTTGCCTCATAAAGGTACACTAATAATTTACATAAAAATAATAAAGTAAAAAAGTTTTATTTTGTGCTTAGCCAAACTTAATATCCAAAAACGCATGATAAATACAGAAATGTATTTGGTAAAAAGATCGCAATCAGCACTGTGTCTTGAATTTTTTCAGAAATAAAGTTATACTTCCTTGATGAGAAAACATATGTTCAGCCATATTAACAAGAATTACATATTAAAATATGCATGGAATGATATAATAATTTAAAAAATCTTGAATTTTTCCCCTACATCTTAACTGTAAGTTTCATTGTTTACATCTGCAATTATGTGCAGATTTTAGGAATTTGCAGATTTGAGGGAGTCTACTGTATATATAATCAAAATGCATATTTAAAAAAAAATTTGGTACTTCTCTATTATCCCTTCGACCACTTTTCATAACAAAAAACTATTGCCAAATTATAATGCCAAATAAGCGGAAGAACATTGCCATTGGAATATCAAAATAAATAAATAAATAAAATACAAGAATTTAAGGACACAGTTGTTATTTTAATTAATAAAATAACTAATAAATCAGTAAAACATAATGAAAGATACATGCAAATGTCGAATTAAAAACCACTTGATAAAATAACAAATACGTATAATGCTTCTGACATCAAGTAAATGGGACTACATTTTTGGCGTTTAATCTTACAGTTTGGCGATCGTTTTCTGCTATGAAAAGTGGTCGACGGGATAATAGAGAAGTACCAAAAATTTTAATATTCAAGATAAAATTTGCAAAATGTATACATTTTAACGTCTGAATGTGAAAAATATTAAAAACACCAATTAAAATAATTTAAGACAGACATGAGTACACATAAAATAAAAATTTATAAAAAAATATATACTTAAAAACAGTTAAAAATACAAAATAGTAGACGTTTCGCCAAGCGACACGCAAGGCATCATCAGTACAAAAACAATCTATTGCATAACAAACCACAGAACAAGGAAAAAGAAAAGGTTTGAAATCAAGGAAAGTGGAAGTTATTTTAAAAACAGATAATATTCATTAGGGACAGAACGAGCTTCATTCAACGTCTGCGATCGCAATTGAGTGAACCAACTCTCAAGGAGTAATCGACCATGGTAGCTGTTACAACCTGATTTCAAAATACTGGCGTTCGCAATTAGCGGGATGTGATTCGTTTGAAGTGAATGCTGGACAATTTTTGAATTCAAATTACTATTTTTTAAAGCACTAGTATGTTCTTTTAGGCGAATTTCCAATGATCTACCTGTTTCACCAATGTAGACACTATTGCAATCTTTACAGGGAATAATATAAACAACACCGGGTAATTTAGACTTATCATATTGAAATTTATGCTTAGTGAAAAAGGAACTCACTTTATTAATTGGTTTAAAAGATTAACTGGATTTTTAAAAAAATATTATAGTATATTATATTATAAATGTTTATTTTTACATTTTATAAAGCCTGAAATATGGTGTAAATATATTAGAGAGGTTTGAGTAATTTCAATAAGTATTTAAAAGGTTATGAGAACTCGAAACAATATCTCTTTACACAGGCAGTAGAAATATTTCAAAAGGTATGAGATCCCTTAAAAGGGGTGACAAAAAAAGAAAACTTTAAAAAAAATTCCTTAAAAATCATATATTTTAGTTATGTGTCAAATAACATATTTTAATGCATTTTTGTATGCTGAATCGAATGGTATCAAGTACATTTTTCTAAAATCCAATAGATATTACATTTTTTTCTAATTTGGCGATGTCTGTGGCGTCAAAACCTCAAAATTATAACATTACAAATGATAATTTCTAAAAATACATGCGTAATTATGGAAATACGGCAAAAATCAGCAGAAACAATCATAAACATTAGCAGGTGACGATTATAATGCAAAATATATGAGAAAGTAGAGAAATATAGGACATTTTTTAAGGTTATTTTATAAATGTAGGAAATATAGGACAACTCTGACCCCTGCTCTAGTCTAAATGACATTAAATAAATTGCTGACATACATATGCACAGCTGTATGCTGCTCTCCCCAGAATGAGAAAAACAATGAATAATTAATTCAGAATTTGTTGGAAACGTTTCAAGACCGTCAAAACATTCATATTATTTTATGCTACTGTGTATCTGAGGAAATCCAGTCAAATTTTCTACAAGTAGAGATGTTTCTCCCAATTTTGCTGGACACAAATGATTTATTACGAGTATACAAAGAAGACTGATTTTGACATACACAGGGTGTCTCATTACGTTCCCATTAAAAACAATCATAAAAATAAAATAATTAAAACAAATTGTTGTTCCGGAGTGTAGTTTGCATCATAAGACTTGTCAAAGTGTTGGATTTTTGGTAGCAAAAGAAATAAACAAATCTTGAGATAAAATCAGTTTTATTTCTTACAATAATAAAACATCTCTGTCTTTTAAAATTTCTTGCATTATATGTGAATTATCTTACAACCCCTTTTGTCCTGCACCTACATGCATCAAAAGATGATAAATTCAAACTTTTCTTCTCTAAAAGTATCTTTCCACATTTTACACATATGAATGGTTGTTTGCCTATGTGAATTGGATGGTGCCACATTAATTTACATGTAATGCAAATGGTATTTAACATACATATGGATTTATAGGGCTGCTGACATACTTGTTTAAATATGTACTCCTAAATAAAGCCTATGGGAATTGATCGCAAAGGAAGGTTATCTCTGTATTGGGTGTTCAAATAGAGAATTCAAGCCTTTTTTTTGGTAAAATAAAATTTTGGCCAAATATCAAACACAAATTATTCCTCCTCACCATGAGTAAGAACATGCTTATTCAGAAGCTCTTTCTTTGCAAACTGTTGCAGACATATATCACATGTTAACAGTTTTTGTTTAGCATGTACAAAAAGATGCCGCACTAATTTATCTTTTTGTATAAATGATTTTTCACAATACTCACATGTAAATGGTTTCTCTCCGGTATGTGTACGAACATGATAGTCTAAACTATTTTTATGCGTAAAACACTTTCCACATATATCACATGTATAGGGCTTATCACCAGAGTGGATTCGTAAATGCCTTTTAAAATTTGATTTAAGTGCAAATGATTTATGACAAACATCGCAGGAATACAGCTTATCACCAGTGTGGGATCTTAGATGTGAAATTAACTTTGATGGTGCATCAAAAGTTTTTTCACAGAAATCACATGTAGGCTGTTTTTTTTCAGCTTTAGTTAAGGGTTGTTCATCCATTTTTGTTTTTATGTGAAATAAAAGGTAATATATTCCAGAGCAAAAAATTATTCTGTAAACAGATGACTAAACTAAGATGTTAATTTAAAGTTATTCAGAAACTTTTTTTTATAAGAATAACTACATGCATGCAATTTTTCCTCTTTTATTTTCACAGTACATGCCGTCGAATTATTCTATGGAAACCTAACTGAACTTATATTCAAATAAAAATTAATTATAAAGATATGAAGAATTAACTGAAATACCGTCTTCTTTCTGTATAAACAGGATTTCCAGATGACTGTATGAGAGGAAGGCTTAATGATGCAAATATCGATGATTTCACTAAATACTAGACAGCTTCTTCTCAAATTAGGAAGACATGAAGAGAGATTAATGTAGTTTTAGACTGGATGTTGAACCACTCTCTTGACACTGCAAATATAAATAAAGAATGATCATTAAGATTGTACTGAAAGTTCAAATTGACTGCTTCTTAATACATTCACAAAGTGATGTTTATTTTTAGATAGATGACCTTTTTAGGTGCTCATATTCCTTAACTACTTTATTCCAAAACTATGTAATCGAATAGTATTTTACATTTTTAGAAAAAGGGCAAAGAATCTTTCAGAAAATGCTACTAAAGTTGGCATCAGAAAGGTCATCATGGACAGCAATCAATTTTATCTTAAAATGTAATAATTTATAAAGTAAATGAAAAATGTATTCGATTCCAAATTATTCAAATAGTCATGTCTACCAGTTGCATGTTCTTATATTTAAAAGTTAATTTGTGAATGTGTCGAAAGTTGAGTAAAGGAAAATATGTTTTTGAGAACAATGAATATTTTAATTGATCTCCAATATTTTTTTAATCTGAATGTCACACAGACTATTTCACAACATCACAGGGTGGTTGAAAGAAACCCAGGTTCTTTTTTTTAGGGGGGGTGGGTCAGATTTAGACCAGATTTTTTTAAAAGTCTATTTTTCACTTTTATACAAACATATGCCAAAATAGTAACAAAATGAAAATTAGATATTACTGCAGTAAGAAAAACTAAGTTTATTTTGAGAAAATGATATTTATATAAAAATTTACACCCGTTTTAATTGAAATAAGAAAATATTAACTTTTGTTGTAAGTTGAGTAGAGAAAAATAGGTTTTTGAGAACCATGAATATTTTAATTAAGAGATCTCCAAACTTTTTAATCCGAATATCACACTGATTACTTTACAACATCACAGGATTGAAACAAATCCAAGTTATTGTTTTTTTAAGGGAGGAGGGGGGGGGGGGGGTGAAGGTCAGATTAAAACCAGATTTTTTTTAAGTCTATTTAAATATTATTACAGTAAGAAAAACTATGTTTATTATGAGAATCTGACATTTATATAAAAATTTATATAAATAAATTATATAAATAATAATTTATTAAATAAAACTTACGACAAATCTTGACTAAAAACCTTTTTAATTTGAGTAACAAGTTCAAATAATAAAGAAAATCAGAATATTTTCATTTTCAACTGCGTTTCAGTGTACTTTGTTTACATTATTACTAAAAAGGACGTGTGAATCATTCCTTTTATAAGAGTTTTCATCCGTTAATGATGCTGATCAGATGATTCAAAGCGAAAACCATGGAGTCTCCACAATGCTTTCCAAGAAGTCGGGAAACCTAGGCAGATGGTGGTCGACAAGTTTCGACTGCCTGATGAGAGCATATCAGTAGGGCTGTAGGAGGGCTACACTAGATACCGGGCTGGCTCATTCATTATCATGACGTCACAAATGGTGGCTGGCCGCGACCAGCGATTGGTACAAAGCAAAAAGACAAAACTAAAGACATGCAGCGATTGGAACAAAACGACGGGCGCGTCGCTTTGGACCAATCGCTGGTCGCGGTCAGCCACCATTTGTGACGTCATGATAATGAATGAGCAAGCCCGGTATCTAGTGTAGCCCTGATATCAGGGAATTGAAAAGAGAGAGAAACAATCTAAGGCGGGACTGACAGACGACCAGGGACCCCAACTTAAAAACTGCATTAAATAGAAAAAAACACCAGGTTTTGGCTGCAATCAAGGAGTTTAGTAATGCACGTTGGAACACTTACATTGAGTCTCTTTCGGCATCAGACAACACAATTTGGTTGGCAACGGCCCGCATTCGAAGGGCACGGCCATATTCCGGCATTAAATGGTCCTAGTGGTATGGCATACTCAAACACAGACAAGGCTGAGCTCATTGCTGATAGTCTTAGAAGTCAGTTTACACTGAATCGCGATACCTCACAATATCACGTCAATACCTCAATCACAATCACCTCACAATAATACTCTTAAATCTGCTCTACCCTCTCAAAAAGAACAAAACGCCTGGTGAAGACACTT
Source organism: Maratus michaelseni (assembly GCA_963931845.1). Classification (NCBI taxonomy): domain Eukaryota; kingdom Metazoa; phylum Arthropoda; class Arachnida; order Araneae; family Salticidae; genus Maratus; species Maratus michaelseni. Next base: position 195,509,028 of record OZ007597.1, on the reverse strand, counting down.
CTGTTCATTAATTCATCACACTCCATGGTTTTCATTCATTGATGAGAAATGAATCAGCATATTAGAATCATTCACAGATGAAAAACTCATAAAGGAATGATTATTAACGCGCCCATTCTCAATGCAATGTAAACAAATTGCATACCTGAAACCAGAGTTTGTGGCTTGAAACGCTGCTGAAAATGAAAATATAGTTTTTTGATTTGTTATTTGAACTGAACTTGTTTCTCAAATTGAAAAGGTTTTTACTCAGGATCTGTCGTAAGTTTTATTTAATACGTTATTACTTATGTAATTTGAAAAATCTTTTATTGTTCACCGTAATCAAATGTCTACCAATTTAGTGTAAGTTAAAGTAATTTTCGTATCAAGAAATAAATAGAAATAACCACAATTCAATTTCAAAAGTTGTATCTACCTTAATCTTTAAATTTTCTTTTCTACCTCTTTCTGTTCATGTCGGCGTCGAAAATATTATGGATACTGTAAAAGCACTTATTTTCGCGAGCCGCAATTTTCGCGAAAATGAAGATATCGGTGATTTCGCGAGCTGAAAATTTCGCGAATTTTATATGAACAGAATCGAATGTTGAAAATTCCCGAAACTGCCTAAATAGTTATAACCCCTTTTGCATAAGGCATTTTAAGAAACTTGACAAACGCAAAGTTTGTGCCTACATCTGAATAATCATTGGAAGAAAGTGGTTCAAAACAAGTGTCCATAATCGGCATGGAAGATAACAGATAGATGATTCTTTTGTCAGCATGTTCCCTTTCTGGAAACCTACTTCTACCACAATTATTGTACACTGGAAAAACAACAAATTGTAATCCAAAGTTTATGTTTCCCGCGACTGGGATGTGTTGCACATCGATTCGCACTGGAGCAATACTGATACAATGATTCGATACATCGAGAATATTCTTGTACCTTATTGCGACAAGCAGAGAGAGCATCTCGGGCTAGTTCCAGAACAACCTGGTGTAACATTGTTCGATTTTTTTAAGGCACACCAAGATTTTCTTTTTCTGGTTGAACTAGAGAAGAGGAATATTATTCCAGTTTTTGTGCCCGCTTCCTTCACAGGGGATCTCCAGCCTTTGGACTTAACTATAAACGGCAAGTTCAAGCAGTTTATCGAGTGGTAGGACTAGGCGATATATCGTAATACTGTTATATATCGATATTTTTTTAAGACCACAGTAATGATATTGAGATTTCAATCTTTCCGATATATCGTTTCAAACGGTATTTCATCCTACTTCCGGAGTTTCGGAAATTACGGAATTTCAGATCTACCGATTATCGGCGCGAAAGTTGGTTACTTTTGCAAATACCTCGCCAATATCGACACTTGCGTGATATTTGCGGTTTTGTGAGATTGAGATTTCAATCCTTCCGATATATCATTTCGAACGGTATTTCATCCTACTTCTATGGAGTTTCGGAAATAACGGAAATTCGGATCTACCAAATATCGGCACGAAAGTTGGTTCCTCCCGATTTGTTTTGACACATTACGTTTAAATTTTTAATTTATAGGTAATTAAATTATTTTCATTTAACATATCTGCTGTCTTATGTACATTTTTTTGTTTCATTTGAATAATTTATAATGTTTAACTTTCCAAAAGTTTTCAATAATACGCGTTTTAGATCAGATCTGCAGGGAAAAGATTTGCATTTTTTAAAAGCAATATATAAAAATTTAAATATATGTATCCTTTTAATATGTTAAATTAAGATATTGAATTTTTGTTTTTTCTAGATAATCAACACACACACACACATACATATAGATGTATGTGTGTTTGTAGTGTTTTATACAGAGGACAGTTACATTTACGACACTATAATGGAGTGACATATGAATTAAAATATATCGATATATCAAAAATATCGATATTTTGTCAGTGATATATTACAATATTAAAATTCTGATATCACCCAGCCCTATATGAGTGGTATTGTAATGAGTTTAAATTTCTAGAGAAAAAATAATCTGGACCTACGAATATCGCGACTAAAACCGATTCACGCTTCTTGGCTTGTGCGCACATTTAACGGTGTTGAAGCCAAACATGAGAATTTTGAATGGCTTCAAAGAAACTGGTATAATGAGCTGCATTCTACTAGTTGTATTGTTTTTATTTAAGAAATAGTTGTATAGTATTCAAGAAATAGTTGTAAGTATTCAAGAAATTTTTGTACTTATTTCTTATTTAAGTAACTGTAATCATTAAATTTTGGATAAGTGAAAAATTTCTGATTTTTTATTATTCGAAGCGAAAAAAAAAAAGTATTTCGCGAGGCTTAAATTTTCGCGATTACGACGGGCTCGCGAAAATAAGTGCTTTTACAGTAACTAAAAAATGCGAATTTCCACTTGTATGTTTTTAATTGTTGACTGTGAGTATTCAAATAAAGTTATATTTTTGTTTTGCATAATAATTTATTTATTTAATTTGTTTTTCTCATTTTAAGAAGACTTCAGCTATATTTCTGAAAATGAGTAGTGGTTGGAAACAATACTATTTTATTTTATTTATTTTTTAGCTAATTACAACTATATCTGCTTTAAAAAGTAAATGCAGGTTTCCATTGTTCTTATAAACTGCTTGAAAGTTTGTATTTCTACTTTTCATTTCTAATGGCTTTATAAAAAGTACTTATTTTTCTTCATAGCAATCCTTAAAAACAACAGTACTTTTATGTTAACTTTCTGCAGGTGATAACTCACCAAAGATTGGGCCCAACACCATCATTCGTTTTGCGTTCATTTTATTTAAAATATAAACTTTTCACTCATTTCCTTTATAAATACACAATTTTAATTTAAAATATTTACATACATTTTTAATACATGCCTTTCACTCAATTAATTTAAAATAATAATAATAAACATCATCATAGACCAAAATATTTTATTTTTCCATCAGAATATTGTTTCTAATTTACGCACACAAAAAAGAATCACTGCTATTGGTGAGATTTATAGTTGGCTAACGTAAAAGTACCAAATGTCCTTATTTTTACTTGATGCAGTTTTGGAGAGATGGATCCCCCCTCCCCCATACTTTGCTTAATACTAGCACCAGCCCTAGAGCAGTGATTAATCTGTTTACTAGCTGTGAATCAACAATTCAGGAATGTGTTAGACTGGATGGAAATCTAATATGCAAATTAAAGAAAATAAATGGAAAAGTCCAGAACCTCTTCATTATTGTTTGTTGCATTACTAGAGTTTAATCTAGGAAAAAGATATTTGTAGCTTTTTGGCTAATTGCAGCCAATAACTTTTAGCCAAATACAAATAGCTTTAGCCAACAAAAAAAAAAAAAAAACCTTTTATTTATACAACATTCCTATATAAATGAGTATCAGAGTTTCCCCCAGGTTTAAAAAGGGGCAGGGTGCTGCTGGTGAAAAAAGGGCACTTTTTGGATTTTTGAGGGCACTTTCCAGATTCTTGAGGGCACTTTTTTTAATTGTTAGATGTATTCTTTTGATTTTTAAAGCCACTTTTGATATTTCAAAGTCAAAACACTCTTTTTAAGACAACATTGAGTCACTTTTTACTATGAAAGCAAATTTTTTAATGCAAAAAGGAGAAAGGGAACTTTTTTTACTGAGGGCAAGAAAGGTGCTAATTATTTTACTGGAGGAGGCAAGAAGGGTGCTAATTCTTTTTATGAGGGGCAAGAAGGGTGCTATTTTGTAAACCAAAGGGCAGGCAGGGTGCAGCACCCTTCTGAAACAGTCTGGGGGAAACTCTGGAGTATTATTTTTAATTATGCAATATGCAAACAGTACACTACTCTGTAAGATTGACCCTTCGAGATTTTTCCATACATCACACATCAAATGCTTTTTTAAATTGAAATTCTTTTCAAACTTCCCCTTCCAAATTAATCATCATTAAGTTACTTAAATTTTTGATTGTCAGTCTATTTCTCAAGTCAGTTTTTGTTATATTCACGCGACTCAATGCCCTTTCATAATCTGCTGTAGACAACAGAATTGTTGCTACAAAGTCACATTGGGAAACATGTCAGTAATGCCATTTTTATGGAAAAAATAATACAATCAGCTGGTTTCATTTCTTTACCCCTTGTAGCCAGAATCTGCCTGAACAACTTCTATTCATGAACCGTTTTGGTTTCATTTCCTAAGTTGGGATCATCAACAAAAACTAAACAAACTCTTAATTTCCCCAATCTATCTAACACAAATGACATCACATTATTTGTAAGACGCTTGCAGAGAGAGGACGAGGCAAATTTTAAAGTGAGTTGCTGGAACAGAGGCGGTGTGAGATTTTTTTTTTTTTTTTTTCACGCGGCAACAGCAGGTTTACAAAAGACAGAACAACAAAATGGAAATGATATAAATTTTCTTCATTGTCACTATTTGGCGAATTCACTAAATGCTTTGGGGGCAAAGGGTGCTTTCAGTTACCTTTTTGGCGATTTGGCTAGCGCTAGATTAAAACCTACATTAGTTTGTTTGACACAAGTCCTTAAAAGTTCTTAGAAAGTTCTTATTTTTAATTTTGATAAAATGGTGGAAATCCTGTGTATAGTTAACAATCTCTACTTGTTTTGAAAAGTAGTGATTTAAAAAATAATCACCACTTTTTAGAATGCAGCTTGTCGAATGATTCAATCTATGCAAAATGTTGAGTAAAAAGTGTACTGTACATATTTATGCAAAAATTTTATTTCTATCTTCACAGTAATTACGTTCTGGGATATAACACAGGGATCTGTTTAGGAAAAAAATGGGTCCTATTGAAATCTGTAACAATAGGCTATTCTTTGTACTTATAGCTTTAGTATTCAAAGTGGGTGGCAAGTCCTTTGTCCTATTCATTTAAAAAAAAAACAAATGCTGTTAGGTATAAAAGTGTAAATGTTACCTTCTAGGTGAAGAATATATTTTTTTAAATCACCTCAGAGATTACGCTGCATCACAAAAATTGTGTTTAGCATGTATTCATCCACATTGCACATTATTATGCTTTCAGAATGAGACTTGTCAGTTTTTTTAATTTTATTATTTTCAACTTTTTAATATTGGTGGAAAATTCTATTATGAAATAGTTGAAGAAATTTTGAAACTGTAGTTGGAACTCGCTGGCCAAGTTTTGGAAAATGTCCCTTCATTAGTAAAAGAGTCTTAAATTCAAATGAGAAATTGAGACTGTGACTCTTCCTTATCATAATATTTATGAAAGGTTAGATGCAAAGTCAGATGGCATTTATAAAAGTCAGATTTTTTTTGCCAAACAGTCAAAAATTACAATTTTATTCAAATTACCTAACAAATAATTTTATATATATATTTGTTTATCTATTGCATATGTAAATTCAGTTTACTTATGAATTTATTCTTAATAAACATATTTTTTTCAAGTAATTTGTAATTCTAATTAAAATTTTATGGAATCTAAACTTCTTTCCCTTTTTCTAAAGGAAGATAGTCTTACCATTTGCAAGATTTTCATGGAATGTAAACCATCTGTTTCAAAGATTCAAGGTTGGAGTATGTTGTGAAGGAGGCCATGAATCGCTGTTGGATTCCTCTTCATGGTATGTCTTACATTTCATGTTCAGTTGAACATAATCCTTATCTATTAATTTTTGGTATCAATAAAGAAAAAAAGTGAATGTTGCAAGACAGTAGTGGCAATCTGATATTGAAATCTGTAACAATAGGCTATTCTTTGTACTTATAGCTTTAGTATTCAAAGTGGGTGGCAAGTCCTTTGTCCTATTCATTTAAAAAAAAACAAATGCTGTTAGGTATAAAAGTGTAAATGTTACCTTCTAGGTGAAGAATATATATTTTTAAATCACCTCAGAGATTACGCTGCATCACAAAAATTGTGTTTAGCATGTACTCATCCACATTGCACATTATTATGCTTTCAGAATGAGACTTGTCAGTTTTTTTAATTTTATTATTTTCAACTTTTTAATATTGGTAGAAAATTCTATTATGAAATAGTTGGAGAAATTTTGAAACTGTAGTTGGAACTCGCTGGCCAAGTTTTGGAAAATGTCCCTTCATTAGTAAAAGAGTCTTAAATTCAAATGAGAAATTGAGACTGTGACTCTTCCTTATCATAATATTTATGAAAGGTTAGATGCAAAGTCAGATGGCATTTATAAAAGTCAGATTTTTTTTGCCAAACAGTCAAAAATTACAATTTTATTCAAATTACCTAACAAATAATTTTATATATATATTTGTTTATCTATTGCATATGTAAATTCAGTTTACTTATGAATTTATTATTAATAAACATATTTTTTTCAAGTAATTTGTAATTCTAATTAAAATTTTATGGAATCTAAACTTCTTTCCCTTTTTCTAAAGGAAGATAGTCTTACCATTTGCAAGATTTTCATGGAATGTAAACCATCTGTTTCAAAGATTCAAGGTTGGAGTATGTTGTGAAGGAGGCCATGAATCGCTGTTGGATTCCTCTTCATGGTATGTCTTACATTTCATATTCAGTTGAACATAATTCTTTTTTCTCTTTGTTTATAAAAATATTTTTGGGTAAATTTTGGTGATATCTGTCCCCACTTCTGACACAATCAGCAAACCAGCAGAAAAATAATCATTCATCAAATATTTAGCCAATCTTGAATTTTTATCTTATATTTGGCTAAAGTTCCATAAGTGACCTTATCATCAAACAATAGCGATGTTGACAACAATATGGTGATCGATTCAAATGTAGTAAGGAGTATAAGAGTGGTTATCTAGTAAAAAATATTTGCATATTTACAAGATATATAGGAAATATGTACTGGATGTTTCAGAAAATTTCATTCAACAAATGAATTAATTTTACCAAAATAAATATTATGAAATTCGCCAGTTGGTCATGGAAAACCTGCCCAATTTTTTCACTCTGACGCAGAGAAAAAATTGTGAATTTCATCAGTCTGTTACAAGAAGAAACTGTGAAATTCGGCAAGTGTTTGTGGAAAATATTGCACAATTATTTGATCAGTTGCAGGGCAAAATCAGCGATCAATGCCAAAAAAAAAAGCAAAATTCTTTGATTTATCGTTGAAAAAATGTGAAATTCATCAATCAGTCGTGGGAAAAATGCATAAATTGTCCATCAGTTGCATGAAAAATCATGAAATTTGTCAGTCAGTTCCAGGAAAATTAAGTAACGCAAATTTCTCCGGAAAATGGTGAATTTTTTTGAGCAGGCGGTTCCCGCCCATCATATTTTTTTCGGCTGGATTTCAAAATTTTTGGCACAAACCTGCCATCCTGTCCTGAAATTCAAGCCCTGTATATCTAACATATTTATGCACAACCATACACTGCATAGGTTTAATTTAATATAATCTTACAGTAATTATCTCATTGAGACAAAAAAAATACCTGTAACTCATGAATTTACTATTATATTTGTTTATTAACTCTCCAACTAGGTGTCAGTCTAGATTTTTCTCATAGTTGTCCGGTTTTTATGAACAGTTTTTTTTATATTTGTAAAAATTGTTGTCATTATTTTGTGAATTTGAAATTATCGTTATATTTGAGTTCCTGTGTCAGGGATTTGTTTAGGAAAAAATTGGGTCCTTTAAAGGACCCTTCACAAAATTTCTCATTTCAAAACACGACCCTTCACAAAATTATTTTCCCCAAAAGAGGACCCTTCACAAAATTATTTCCCCCAAAAAAGGACCCTTCACAAAATTATTTTCCCTAAAACAGGACCCTTCACAAAATTCTTTGTCTTAAAAATAGGTTTTTCACAAAATTTTTCCATCTTTAAACCGAATATTTCACAAATTAATAATTTAAAAGTAAAATCTGACCTGTCACTTTTACACATATAAAGAAAATATATGTATTTTACATCCATATATCTTCTTAAAAATGTATAAACAAGAACCTGGATGTAACGATAATTTCAAATTCACAAAATTATTATTAGATTTTTCACAAATATAAAAAACTGTTCACAATTTCACAAAAACAGGATCCTGGGAAAAAAGTCGGGACAGACCCCTGTGTGTATCTGTTTTTATGTACAATTAATATGCTCTTTAGCGAGTTCAATTGTTTTGTGACAGATCAGATTTTATTTTTTAAATGATTAAATTTGTGAAAGGCTCAGTTTGGAGGTGGAAAAGTTTCATGAGAGGTGTATTTTTAAAGCAAAAAATTTTATGAAGTGTCCTGTTTTGGGAAGACTTTGTGAAGGGTGTTATTTTAAGATGAACATTTTTGTAAAGGGTACTGTTTTAAGATGAAAAATTTTGTGAGGTGTCCTTTTATGGAACCAAAATTTTTACAGACCACTGCCAACATAATCTTATTGTTTTCAGTTCTGTTGAGAGTTAATTATATTGAGTTGTCTAATTTTAAAATCCAGAAAATTACAGGAAAACAACTCTAAATATAAACGATAACTAAATCTATAAAATCCAAATGAAGAATCCTAGCATTTAAATGTGAAGACATAATAATGAGTAAGTAGACAAATGTTCCCAGCAAGGAAATTAATTTCTTTGGAGGGTTGGCATTTAGAAGCATATGTCAATGGGAAAATCTATAACTTCATGTGAGTCATTTCTAAACACTGTAGCTGAGATTTGTTGCTGATATTTGCAAACTGTTACACAGAACACATTTTGCACAAAAGATGCAAGTTGTAATCATGTGATTTGTAGAATGGCTTTTTTTTTCTGAAGTAGTGTCAGTGCTCAATACACACTAATTGTGACGAAGATAAATTTATTTAAGTGCCATTATAGTGAATTTTTAAATAATTGCAGTTGTGATTGAAATAAGCAAATAACCCTGCACGATTTGTGCATCTGTTCTTTTGGTCAAATTAGAAGAGAAGAGAATCACATCTAAATAATAATATAAATGAAACATTCTTACTTGTATGAAGAAATAGATGCAGACTACTATAAATGAATACTTCGTAAGAATTGGATCCATAAAATCTTTATTGTAATTCTTGAGGAAGGATGAGGATGAAAGCTACACATCAAGTCTTTAAAAAGTACTGGCTCCAACATCGTAATATTAACGAAATTCCTTAAATATTCTTCTGGCAAAATTCATTAAAGGTTGTAGAAATTAATGCAGAAATAATTAAATTACCAGTTGATTTTTACTTTTAAAATATTAAATTTAAAACAGCATTTTTATAAAATAATTAAAAACTTTGAAAACGGGAAGCTGATCTCCAAAGAATCTGCGCAGCGAAGTTTCTCGGACATGAGAGCCGGCACAGGCCTGGCCTCAGATCAGACGATGTTTTGCATAAATTTACAGCATCATTTTTGTTAAAATTCTGTTGGAAAAATGCGCAACATTAGTATTTATACCCTTAATAGGGGTGCACAAATGTGAGAGCAAGATTAATTTAAACTAATTTGTTGATTAGGAATTACGTGAAAATTAAAATAACAAATCAGAAACTCATTAACATTTAATAATTAAAAGAACCATTCTAATTTGTATTTGAAAGACACGCCCCTTTCGCCTGCAGCGCTACGTGGCCAAAATATGAAATACTTCCGAAATCTGAGAATACATCGGCAGAAAACAAGAGCGACGCATGCGTAAAACGCAGGAGCGGGAGGCCACCGAATGCGATGACGTCACAGCTCAATATCAGCGCCAATTGAAGCGAACGCAGGAGGTATGCTTTGCCATAGAAACAACATGCACGGCAGCGACGGCTGCCGATAAAATAGCCTTTAAATGAGCGGCAAATAAACTGGAAAGGTTATAAAATACAGAAATACGATGAGCTGAAATATAAAATAATTAAAAAAGATAAAACTGTGATATATCTTTATCACACTAATGATTTTTTGTATCGCACTAGTACTCTCTAAATTATATTACATATTCAAAATATACTATATAATAATATAGTATATTTATATAGTGTGTAGTGTAGTGTAGTGTATTATTTATATAATGTATATAAATAATACACTACACTACAAACTACTGAAAAATGTAGCAACTACTCAAGTTTCTCTACTTGTAGCGCACTACTTCCAACCGTTGGTTATAATTTAGAATAAATGGTATAGAATGGTGTTATTTTCAAATTGTTTTTATGGTGTTCATTTTATTATTTTCAAACTATTTAAATCTTTATGTACCATATGACTTGAGTAGTTTATATGCATTCTACAAAGCTTTGCACTTGAAGGGCACAAAGCCCCATAGACATTAGTTTGAACAGGATTGCAAAAAAGTCGACTAAAATAAATTTAAAAAAACATGCCAGTATCTTTTATTGGTTTTAACCATTTATTTTATTTATTTATTTATTTTTCTGTCCCACAATTGGCATTTTGGGCTAAACTGGGCTTTTATACAGTAAAGAAGTAAAGTATTTTAATCTACAAATTCTTAAGTATTTTTCAACTAATTTTAAAGGCTATTTTCTATTCTGTTAAAATTTATGAATAACATTATTTCTTAATAATGGAAACATTAATCTTGTAATAACACGTATATCTGTGAGTGCAAAGGGGATTTACAACAGAAAAAGAAAATAAAGCTAAATTTAAAGAAAAAGAAAGAAAAAAAAACCATACACAGGATTTTAACACTTTTTTTTTTAATTTATTGCTTTAAATATTTTATTTTAGGACAGTAATTACTGAATGATATATTTTATTTCTAAACTAATTTTAAAGACTTTTAATAAGTCATCATTTTAATTTTTCTTATAAATATTTAAAATTGTACATGAAGTCATTTAATAAAAGACTCCATTTTTCGCAGTTAAAGAAATAGCATATGCATGCATGAATAACTCGTTAGAGTAGTAACAAGCTTTTCAAAAGTTTACTTTAACAAGTTTTATTTTGATAACAATTTTCAACTTTTGATAATGTTCTAAACTTAGATGTATCTAAATCTCCTTCCCAATTGCTTTTTTAAAATTGAACACTATCAACATATGAAGAGAATTTTCTTATTGTATAGACTTATCTGGAATCTGTCACAAAACCGCTTAGGAGCAGAAAATGTTTTAAAATAAGTAATTTTTGTAACTCATCGAAATCAACTGATTACTAAATATGGATGTTTCCAAATACTGCCAGATACGTAATTTCATTTATATACATATGAATTATTTTGTCGCAATCAATATTAAAAGTACATAGTAGCATGTAAAAAAATTGTTTTTCTTTTTGAGATAAAATTGATTTTTTCCCCTCATTTTTTTACGTGTGGTAATTTGTCATTGTTTAAATAAATATAATCTTTAAAATTATTAAAATGTGTGGTAAATATAGAGCTATGTAATATATACTCTCCCACTGGTGTTTATCTTAATGTATTCTCCTCAATCTGTGTATGTTTTTCTTTTAGATATTGCTTTTATGGTATTTTTCTAGTTTCATAAAGACATAATTTACTTTGTAAAATTTAATAGAAGCTTGTAAAAATTTTAATAAAAACATTTATGAGTGCATCAAAAATAAATTAATGCACATTTAATGTCTATTGGCCATAAGTCACCTTATTTTTAATAAAAATTTGCTTTTTAAAAATAAAAAGCCTTAAAAAAAAAAAAAAATTGGTTAAAATTAAAAAACAGTAAACTAGCTTTTTTATTTTTGGTCTGTATAAAATCTGGCAAATTTGGTCTATTTCATATAATATAATCAATTTCTACAGCTGCCTCGGTATTTTTTTTATAAAAATTAGAGCCTGACAGAACAACATACTTCTTGTGTAATGATTTCATGAAGGATTGTGGTTTTTTGTTATTATTTTTTGTATTATTATTTCCATCATTATTTCCAAACAAAAATCATCTGGGTATATTTCTGTTAATTTTTGTGGTAGAGCAATATTATTTGGATACAGTAAATATTTAATATAATAATAATAATTATATATATATATTCACTTCTGGCAACCTTATTTATTTATTAGTTGAGTACTCTTATTTGTGTATACGAGGGTGGTTCGATAAATTCTCAGCTTAACAGTGAAAACACAAGATTTTTGACATAATTTCATATTATTTTTCATTGTAGACCCTTTGCAACTCAATCCATCGAAGACACACTCTTGTGTGCAAATTCTTTAGTGCAGCCCTGTACGAGGGTGGTTCGAAAAGTTCTTGGCTGAAAAAGAAAATACAAGATTTTTGACAATATTTCAGTTTATTTTTCAACTTGCAACACAATACATTACAGAAGACTTTTGAGAAATGTTCAATCTTTGGCATTTTTAGTCGATGTTCAACAAATGCGGCACACATTGAGCAGAAAGCTTTTTCATACCCAAAACATCATATAAATTGTGGTGGACATGGTCTATCGAGATGTTTGCAATGTCAGCAAGTTCGTGTATCTTCAGTCAATGATCATTCAATCCGGCATTTTGAATTTTTGAGGCGATTTCGTCGGTCGTAGTGGTTTTTAGGCATCCTCAGCATTTATCATTGTGAATTGATATCTTACCATGTTTAAATTCAGCAGCCCACTCTTTTATCATTGAATATGAAGGACAAGAATCCTTTAAGATAGACTGTAAGTCTTTTTGTATGTTTATGGGGATTAAATATTTTTTAACAAAGTATTTTAGGCAGCTCGAACATCAATTTTTCCATTTTTCGAAAATGTCAAAACTTGTTTACTTTATTTTATCGCCAAGCAATAATAACCAATAAACTCATGTGTCTGAAACTCAGTGGCATGTCATCTAAAGGATCAAACTTTTCAAACAACATTATCATATAACAATGTTGTTTGTTAACGATCAAACTAGTTGCATTTTTGTGTTAGGCCGAGAACTTATCAAACTGCCCTCGTAATTATCAATTTGTCATTAATTCTATATTTTATACCCTCACAAAAATTATAAAGACACTAAAAAACTTAAGAATAGTTTTTTTTTTTTTTTTTTTTTTTTTTTTTTACAATTCTAAGTATTAATAAATATGTATACTTCAAAGAAAACTGTCTTGCTTATTCTTAGTTTAAAAAAATAATATGAAATAAGACAAATTATTATAAATTTTCATAATTAAAAGGCCACTGCTTACACCTATCCTAAATGATAAGTCCCCGTCTCCTCAAAAAAAAAAAAAAAAAAGAAGAAGAAGAAGAACCATAAATTTCATGTAATTGTAGCTATTAACAAACATTATATGGTAATAAATATGTATACTCCACAGGTTATCCTTCAACTGTCTTGCTCATTTATATTAAAATATATATATATTTAAATAATGTGAAATAAAACAATTTATAATAATTTTTTAACTTTTATAATTATAAAGCCACTGCTTATAAGATTGAATTGATACAATTTAATTAAGAAATGTAACCACACTGTTATTTTGGAAATGCTCAGCAATATGATTTGTTGAAGTTTTGATAATTATGATGTAGATATAGTTTCCCAGGGATTGATGTAGATGTAGTTTCCCACAGGGGTGCAGAATATGTCCGATCCAGCGATCTAGGATCAGGGGAAATTTTAGCCATCTGGGGAAATTTTTTGGAAAAATATACAATTGATTTCGATTTTAACAATGAATTACATAATTCCCCGAGATATAAAAAATTTTCCGTACAAATAAAAAGATCTGTATGGCGACTTTCACAAAATCGATCTGAGAATAATACGTACCGTATATACTCACGTATAAGTAGAGAAATTTTTGAAAAATAATCCGCTTCAAAGAAAGGGGGGGGGGGTCAACTTATACACGCGACAAAAAGGTCGAAATTCATTTTTGGAATAGAAAAACGCTGATGTTCCGGAGTAATTACGCAATCGCAATAATCCGAATTTCTAAGTTTTTTTCTAATGAATTACTTTAGAAAAATTTTTTTAAAGATATAATTTTCTGACATTAAAAAATCGCGAAACAGAAATCTTTAGAAAGAGAATCAAAACAAGAAGATCTCACACCCACCACTGGTGGAAAACTCACTGCAAGCTCTCACTGAATGGGTGAGCAAAAATAGAAAAGAATTTAAATTTAATAATAAAAAAAGTCTTTTTTAATCTATGGACAACTTTGAAGAAAAACATTCTAAAAACTTAATTTAATAAAAGAGTCCCAAATTCTGGAAAGAAACCATCACTTCCAGATCAAGACAGCGGTATTACAAAAGAAGCTTTTGAAAACTACTTGAAAATTTGCAGCAAGGGTGTTTGTGAATCTGTTGGCTCTTTTATTAGAAAACACATTTATAACAGAACCCTAAAATCTGATAAGGTCTTTCATGAAGTGTTTATATCATGGTTTGACAAACGATGCATAAAGCTACGGAACTATTAAAAGAATCCTTAAACAGACATTTTCATGGTGGAAATTATCATTTCACTTGATTTTCTTCAAGAAATAGACTCAAGATCTACAAAACATAATAAGCAGTTTTTTAATTTTTTGCTCTGCATGAAAAGTGAATACCCGTTACTAGGTAAAAAAAAAGAAAACTGTCCAGTTAAACTGAGGGCATTGAGCTCACAGGCTATTCACACTAATTGTATATTATACTCTTATTTCAAAGAATTTGAAATAAGACCCTCGAAAAATAAAGAAATCAACAATATATTAAGGTGGGTCATCCCCCCGTTACCCCCTCATAGTTAACTAATGAACCCCTTAAACTAATCAGGGAAGTCTCTAATTACAATGAATATATATACAAAATTGGAAGAAAATCGGATAATTCTGCATGAAAAACCCATTTATCTAAATTGAGGGGGATTAGCCCCCCCCCCCTTTCCCCCTTTATACTTAACCAATGAACCCCTAAAACTCTTCAGAGAAGTGCATTATCACAACTAACTTATATACAAAATTTGAAGAAAATCGGATAATTCTGCATGAAAAACTCATTTATCTATATTAGAGGGGTGGTTATCCCGCCTTCCCCCTTTATACTTAACCAATGAACCCCCAAACGAGACTAGACAGACTATTGACAGAAGAGCATTATCAAAATGAACCTATATACAAAATTTGAAGAAAATGGGATAATTCTGCATGAAAGATTCATTTATCTAAGTTAGGGGGGGGGTATCCCCCCTTTCCCCTTTTATACTTAACCAATGAACCCCCAAAACTATTGACAGAAGCGCATTATCAAAATGAACCTATATACAAAATTTGAAGAAAATGGGATAATTCTGCATGAAAAACCTATTTATCTAAATTATGGGGGGTTAGCCCCCCGTTTCCCCCCCTTTATTCTTAACCAATGAACCTCCAAAACTAATCAGGGAAGCACCTTATCACAAGGAACCTATAAACAAAATTTTAAGTAAAACGGTTAGTTCTATCAAGACTTATCGCGTTACGTACATACATACATACAGAACCGACGGGCACATAAGCTCTCAGGCTTTGATAGCCTGTGAGCTAAAAATGATTGATAACATCCATAAAGAGAATGGAAGATTGCAGTTTCTCAATAATTAATAATTTATCAGAAAAGGTAATCAAAAACATTGTATTTGTTGGTTAAAACTGTGCATTTATTAATAAATATTATGCATAACAATTAGATTAAAACTTACATGCATTTAACTTAATTTTCCTTTACAATAATTAGGCACGTTACAAGTTCAGTCTATAGGTTTTTAAAGATGCGACTTGTATATTGCAAAATTTACTATACCTACGGTAATACAGAACCCTATGTAAGCCTATAATAACATATCGTAAAATTTTGGGAAAATTTTCATGTGGATTGGGGGAAATGTTAGGAGTAAAAACATTTTCTGCACCCCTGGTTTCTCATAATATCTTCCTTAAGATGTATAATGCATGAGGCAATCAAATGGGATATCGTTATCATTAAATGTGATTTGTTGAAATATTGATAATTATGATGTAGATGTAGTTTCCCAGAGATTGATGTAGATATAGTTTCCCATAATATCTTCCTTAAGATGTATAATGCATGAGGCAATCAAATGTGATATCGTTATCATTAAACCGCTCTGTGTTATATAAAATATGAATGTATATTTTTTAAGTACTTTTTTAGACACAACTAGATTTTAGTCTTAACTTGAGCTGACATAGCCCCCCCCCCCCCCCCCCCCAAAAAAAAAAAAAAAAAAAAAAAAAAAAAACACATGACTGAATTTCCTTTGTTATTTTGACACCTGCATGCAATGTTTCTATTTCTTCACAAATCACAGTATTAACATATAACTTTAAGAAAAATAAAGATTGAACCATTTTTCATTTACCTGAAGTTTTACATTAATATTGAAACGATTTGTGGAGATTAGAAACATTCCATTTAGCCTTCAAAATAAAGGAGGATCACTCATGGTTGTCAATGAAATTTTGCAAATATTACAAAATTTAAATGTTTATATTATGAACCTATAAGCTTTTTTTTTTAACTTTCTTCATGCTATAACAAGTAAAAAAAAAAAAAAAAAAAAAACATTTTTGTACAATTAAAATTTATTGAGGTACAGTACTTTTTAACTTTTATTAATTTTTTATTTTTCTGGCACTAAATACAAATACATCCATTTTTAGTGTCAGAAGTCACTGAAATATTATAAAATTCAGAATACCAGAACTTCGTAATCTTTTGTAATAAAAGAGTGATTTTTGATGTTGGTTCATTTGTTAGAGAATGAATAAATGCTTTCTAAATATAACTTACTGAGGTACCAAGGGATTTTATTATTATTGTGAAACAATGGAGCGTATATAAAAAAAAAAAAATTTAGTAACTTTTGCAAAAACAATTATTTTTATATATGTAAACAGATTTTCATATGCTTAAGAACAGCATTTGAAACATTTTTACACCTGGAAATATGGTTAACTAATGGTTTAGGTATTAAATATTGGACAATGATAAGAGGGAACACCCAGTGTAGTTAAGTAATTCAGCTGACAGTGCCAAGTGACTGACATTTGGTGATGCATATCTCCTATAAAAGCATATAAAACATATACTACATCTGAGTGGTGCAGATCTATTAAAGCCTTCAAGGCATCATATGCTACATCTGAGCAAAATTGTCAAACATATTGTTAGGTGTTAAATAGAAGAAAATAAATGAAACCTGCAATATCTCTCCAAGAAGCTGTTTTTTGGACTGGTTAATACCCTGTTCGCACCGGACATTTAAGATATCTTAGATCGCACTTTTTGAAGTGGTACCCTCCCGGAATTGAATACCTGTTCACATCACTAAACTCATCTAAGATAACTCACTGAACATCACCGTGTCTAAGATCTGAGCAAACATAGAATGTGCGCATAAGTTAAAGCCAGCCTCAACAGCCAATCTGTTACAGCTAGCCTCTAGAGCAAATCACAGTGAGTGGTAATGGCTGTATCTAGCAATAGAAAGTTCGAACTCACTAAGTGAGTTTCTGGAACTCCCTCAGTGAGTTCGGCTGTCTAAGATATCTTAAATATCTGATCTGAACCAAGTATAACATGTCTTTATACAGCCCTGCAATACAGCAGATGAGTAACCATGTGCTTGGGTCATTTTAACTGCAAGAGAAAACCTTAGCCTAGACATGTATCTTCAAGTTGAGTTGATTTCCCAAGTTCGGATGAAATCATTGCTTTATGGGGCAAGTCATTGCTCCCTCAAGGTAATTAATTCATCTGAAAAGCAATAATTTTGGCTGAACTTAGGATACTGCCTGCATTTGAAGATGTGGAGCTAAGGCTTTTTCTGTTTCAGGGACAATAGTTTTAGGCTTCAGTCTACACAGCATTGTAAAATATCAGTGTAGCATTTAAATCAAAACTATTGGAGTTCCATTACATTACCTTATTACAAAGTTTCATTTATTTTTGCAGATTGTTGGAATGATTTCATCATACATCAGGATCGAATCTATCTTAATATCTCTTGATGTCCTACTAATTTGAGAAGAAGCTGTCTATCTAAGGAATTCTTGATACATTTGCATCGTTCAGAATTTCTCTCATATATTCATCAAGAATTATTATTTATACAGAAAGAATACAGTGTTATAGTGAATTTTTCATCTGCTTAGATAATTAATTCACATTTGAGTATAAATTCAGTCAGATTTCCTTAAAATATGAGCCATCTACTGCCAAAAGAAGAAAGATTAATAGGAGAACAATTCTTGAATTATATCAAAAATTTTAAATTAATACCTTAGTTCTATTGTAAAATAATCATCTTTGAGTTACCTTGTGTTTAATGTGAAAATAAAAATGCAAGATCATGAAGCTGAAGAACATCCCTGTGAGTTCTGTGGAAAAAGTTTTCCTACTTCATCGGAACTCAATGACCATGTAACAGTGCACACTGGAAAAAGACCACATACCTGTTCGATTTGTTCAGTGTCATTTGACAGATATTGTTCCTTGAAACAGCATAGCCGTGTCCATACTGGAGAAACACCATACAAGTGTAACACATGTGGAGCAGGTTATAAATGGAATAGTTGTCTCAAACGTCACATTCGAAAGCATACAACAAAGAATTAAACATCAAAACAAAATTTCTTTTAGTGTGACGTGTGAGGAGAATTTTACATAAAGAACCTTAAATAATGATGTTCGGATATATATACTGATAAAAAGACGTTTGTTCGTGTCTATTTCTCATAAAGCATTTTTATTAAAAAACTACATTAATAGGAGAACAATTTTTCTAAAGAGATATTAGCTTAAAAAATTTAAATAAATATCTTAATTCTGTTGTAGAATAATTGTTTGTATGTTACCTTGTACCTAATTTGAAAATAAAAATGCAGGAGCATAAAGCTGAAGAACATGCCTGTGAGTTCTGTGGAGAAATTTTTCCCGCTTTATCGAAACTCAATGAACATCTAATAGTGCACACTAAAAAAAAACCATTTGTGTGTTCTGTTTGTTCAAAGTCATTTCGATACAAGTATGGTTTGAAAGAGCATAGCCGCATCCATACTGGAGAAACACCATACAAGTGTGACACATGTGGAGCAGGTTATAAATGGAATGGTTGTCTCAAACGTCACATTCGAACGCATATGGCAAAGTCTTAAACAATGAAACAAAATACCATTTAGTGTGATATGTGATGAGAGTTTTACTTACAAAATGTTAAATAATGATTTTCAGATACATACTGATAAAAAGCCAATTGTTTGTGACTATTTCTCATAAAGCATTCTTGTGAAAAACTAGATTAATCAGAGAACACTTTTTATAAAGAAGAATTAGCTCAAAAATTTTAAATTAATATCTTAATTTTGTTGTAGAGTAATTGTTTGTAAGTTACCTTGTGCTTAATTTGAAAATAAAAATGCAGGAGCATAAAACTGAAGAGCATGCTTGTGAGTTCTGTGGAAAAAAATTTCCCACTTTATCAAAACTCAATGAACATCTAATCGTGCACACTAAAAAAACCCATATGTGTGTTCTGTATGTTCAAAGTCATTTCTAAACCATCATGTTTTGAAACAGCATAGCCGCATCCACACTGGAGAAAAACCATACAATTGTGAAACATGTGGAAGAAGTTTTAGATGGAAAGCCAGTTTAAAAATTCATAGAGAAATTCATAAGAAAAGTTATAAACAAAGAAAAACGATTGTGTGACCTGTTTGAGAATTTTTTGCCCCAAAAACTTAAAGATAACCATGTTTGGTCCCATACTTGTAAAAATCCATTTTTGTGTGATTATTGTCAGAAATCATTTTTACAAAAAACTATTAGTTTAAATCCACATCCTAACAAACATAATGGAGTAAAAACATATGTTTGTTTGTTATTTCAAATCTCATTTGCATGTATGGACATCTGATTCTCACTGGAGGTAAACTGCACAATTCTTTGTTATGTTTGATGTCATTTGCTTGAAAATCTTACTTGAATTGACATACTCATATCCATACTGAGTATACTGAAGAAAAACCATACAAGTGGGAAATATCCAGAACCATATGTAGAGAAAAATGTAAATTCAAAATGCATATTTGTTTTCTTACTGGCGAAAAACTTTTGCATGTGATGTCTGTTCAAAATTAGTTTAAAAAAAAAATTAGGAATGAGAGAAAGATCATTTTGACACATGGACATTACAAGGAGTTATGGATTGAAAATGAAAATGCATGTTTGTATTCACACTCGGGATTAATCATTTATGAGTGATGAGAGATATTTGTCCAAAATCTTATGTTACTGAACAATTATTAATAGACACAAAAATAAACAAATTTCTTTGCATTGATCATAAGACATTCCTCGGTGATTAATACCAGCAAGTTTTCTTTACTAGAGTTAAGATTAATCAATGTGTCGACTGTCATACAGAGTTAGGTGTCTTTGGTTTACATAAAAAAAATATTTAAAATTACGTAAAGAGATACTCACATTGAAGAGCAATTAATGTGGAAAGAGATTTTTATCATAAAGGGATTTAAAAATTGTTTCTGGGATACACACAAACCAGTTCAAAATAAAAATATTTCAATTGAAATCTGTGTGACTGTGGCAATTTTTTTTTGTACAAATGAGGTATTACCTATTTGCTTTATTTGTCATAAATGATTTATATTAAAGAAATTTTGATTGAATTTACTTTCTTATACTGGAGAGAAAGTGGCTGAGCTTAGTGAAGACCAATAAGTATTTTCAGGGCAGCTGAAAGAGAAAACAAATGTGTTTCCTATATTAGAAAAGTCATTTTTCCTGAAACGAAGTTCGGATATCTCCATATACTCAAACTGAATATTTTAAAATCTAGCTGCAAAAGTTGTATAAACAATTCTAGGCCATATTGGTCTGAACCCAATATTGGCAGATGAGAGATAGAAGGGAGCCTGTGCAAAATAAATTTAGATGTAAGAAATTATTCT
Source organism: Maratus michaelseni (assembly GCA_963931845.1). Lineage (NCBI taxonomy): Eukaryota > Metazoa > Arthropoda > Arachnida > Araneae > Salticidae > Maratus > Maratus michaelseni. The sequence continues at coordinate 195,488,158 of OZ007597.1, read as the reverse complement.
AGAACATTTTCTAAATAACATGAACGATCCGGTACTGCAGAATTGCTAAGCATGTGTAAAACACATTTTGCTGTAAACTGAAAATTATAAAAATAGTTAAATGCATAATTTTATGAGCATATTGTTTAATTGTTGAATATATGAATTATATGCTACAATCCACAATTAATATTCATTTTGTAATTTTCAAACTATTTAAATATATGTGTTCTATGATATGTCTTCTATGTGGTGGAGTAATTTTATTGGCTTACTATGAGGCTTGCTTTGTACACAAAGCTCTTTAATTGTTGAACACCCTGTTGTCAACTCCCAAAAATATATTTAATTTCTACAGCTCTCAGAATATTTTTTCAAAAAATTGAGCATGTATGATTGGACAGACCAATGTATTTCTTTTGTAATGTTTTCTTTATTATTGATTTGTAGTTAATTCTGTATTGTTTTAAGTGTTAATAAAGATTGTAACTTTTAAAAGTCAAATCCTGTCTGCCTAATTTATATTAAAAAAAAAAAAATTAATTATATGAAATAAGAAAAATTTATTTAATGGTAATTGATTCCTTTACACACAAAGGAATTTTTAGATTAAAAAAAAATACATTGTTGAATGAAAAAGCATATTTTTACATTAACAAAATAAATGAAGATGCTAATAGGAGAAATTAGGTGTCACATGTAACAGAGGTATGTAAGTACTGTACCTCCATTCATAAAGTAAGATAAACAAAACTAGTATGATATGGCCATCACCAAATTTTCTTTTATGTTATTTTAATATATTAATTTAAATAGCCCTGTCTTTAATAACAATTATGAAGTATGTTGTATTTCTTTGAATTTAACATGAAGTTGGGTATTTAAATATAAAATTGGAAAAACATATATATTTTGAATTTCTTTGATGTTATTATTATGATGCTCAATAGAAGCGGAGTTAAAGCTGTAATGTCCACTGCAAAAAAAAAAAAAAAAAAAAAGCTTAGCAAGGCCTCTATTGAGAGAACAAAGCCAAAATCGAATCAACTTAATTTTAATAAATATTTGGAATTTTTCCAGTATTGAGTCTTTGACATTTTTCAAAAAGCTTGACGCAGTTCTTGCTTCAGAAAGTGAGTTTTATATCAAAATGATGTAAACAGATGTCTTTTTTATATTCAATTTACTCCTGTTTGGACTGGGAGAGATATCTATGCTCTCCAGATCTGGTTCCCAGTCTGAGCAGTCTCTCTTACGCATTCAGTTTACTCCAGTTTGTATATAAAAATGGATAAATAGCTTCTTTATATTAAATAAATTCCATTATCGAAAAATTGATTGTGTGTATAAAGCAGTGAATAGGTTGCCAGGAAATATGCACAAAAAATTCCCTTCTCTCGCCAAAAGTATTTTCTCTATTTCTCCAAGACCCCTATACTGGAAAAATACCAAATATTTTACACATTAAATTTGCTTAAATTCCATCTCTTTGATGTCAATATATAGCTATCATGAAAAACACAGCACAGCAGCAACACCTGTTGAGTAATATACATCCAAACTCAGTGGTCGGAAGTAGCTTTTTACAGTAGTCTGTGGTGTAGCACACTATACTTTGAATAATGTAATGTTGCGAGTGGTGTGATATAGAAACATCATTAGTTTGTAGCGAGAGCCGATGCTAGTTTTAACACTTCTTGAGGGAAGGGGGATTCCATTCTACATTCTATTCTGTCCGTATAATAATTATCTGTACTAACCATTAATACAGAAATTAATTTATTGTAAAAAACACATAAAAAAAATAAGTGTACATGTCTGGAAGCTTCATAAAACAAAAAGTTTCCATAAGAGAAGTTCAACATTCAAGAAGTTTTGAACAGAGTGACTATCAAGGGAGCAATATAACATCGGTAACTGAAGATGTCTCAGGACCAAGAGGCGAAAATATTTTTTAAACATATGGACTAGTTTTAGTGTAATTTTTTGAAGCTTTTATACATGTGCACTGCTTTTTGATGTGTTTTTCAAAGAAAATTAATGTCTGCTTTAATAGGTTGTACAGATAATTATTATGTTAATAAATGGCATTATGAATGATTGTAGATTTTAGAAAAAAAAAATCTGTCTGTAATTTGTTTCTTTTGTGCAAAATTTGATCTGCTTAACAATGTGAGAATCTATGTTGCAGTATGCAACGCATCTTATGAAGTCATAGATTTTTCCGATTCACAAGTATTGGCTCACCAAAAGAATTCATTTTCTTGCTGGCAACACTTGCCTACTTACTTGTTATTAGATCTTCATATTTTAATGCAGGGTTTCTTATTTGGAATTGCTTTATTTACAGATTTATTTATTGTTTGCATTTAGAGTTGTTTTTCTGCCATTTTCTAGATTATCAAATTGGGGAACTGAGTTAATTATAATAACTCTCAACAGAACTCAATACAATTAACATATTAAGAGTGTGTTGGAGAATTCAGTAAACAAATGTATTGGTAAATCCGCATCAACAGTAGTAAATAAAATTTATGCAGTGTATGATTGTGCATAAATATGTTATATACAAGAGTAGCACCTTGTTAAAATGCTTGCTCACCTATATACATCTGTTTTCATACCTACCGAAAAAAGAACTTAGGTTAATCTTATTTGTTGTTGACATGCAGTGTAAGTGAAGTATTGTAATCGTGATAAAACCCTGATTATGGAAATATTGGTATATTTTTACATTTTGAAGTTCACTGAATTCATTTTCTCTATTTTTACAATGACTCCATATGTTTGTGTGGATGTATGCATGTATATTAAAATTTTCTCACATTTTCAAATCCCAGAGCTCACTTTAGTAAGATTATAATCTAAATTTTTATTTATTTAAAGTAGTATTCTGCATAGTGTTTGGAAAGTTGAGTGGAATCACTCCTGATGTTTTAAAATGTAATTGATTGAATACGAATAATTTCTTTGGAAAGTGTAGAAATGTAGCATTCCATCGATTGGTACTTTTGAAAAAACCATTTTGCATGTAAACAAAATTTTCAGTTTCAAGATGCTAATTTATACTTTCAAAAACATATTAGCTGTAAAAAATAATTTCTCCGTGCATACGATTTTTATTTTCACTAAAATAAACTCGTCTAAAAAATGTGCGAACAGCCTCTGTATTTCGGGGGATTGTTTACATATAGAAATTGTATCAAACTCAAAAAATTTTCCATATAAACACCTAATTTTGACATCGTATTTGGGATTCTTTGGTAAGTTTTGCGTTAGGATAATAAACGGCAAGTTATTCAGTCAAAAGTTTTAGAAATTATGCAGGTTTAAAGTTTGGAATCCTTAATGTTAAATTCATTTATAATCAGGACTTAATTTCTAATGGAAAAAAGTACCGCAGCCCTAATATTCTGCAGTACTAACGCCCGTAGTGTACCCCCCCCCCCCCTTTCGCCCTCACTCCAATCTGCATATTTATATTTCATACATTATTTTCAAAATTTAAGGCATTGTTTATTTATTTAGCGAAATAAAAATTCCGCTGTTCTACGTATACTTAGCCATCAACTACTCCACTTTTTAGTTATTACTACCTCCAAATAGAAACCTTTGTCTAATGTTAATTAATTGCAGAATTCTGCGATTCAATAAGCTCAGGATTATGATTCGGAATAGTGTTAACACAAAAATGAATAGTTCGCAACTATGCAGAATAGAAAAAGACTATTTCTGTTTACTCTTTATTCTGATCAAAATAGCATTAAAATGATTTGAAATGGAAATAAATCAAATTTTGAATTTAAGACAGATCGGAGCTCGAGCCTGCCCAAACGTCGAAAACTGATGTAAAAATCGAGCCTGTTTCATTTGCATGTGTTACATGGGCGACACATTATGTCTCTTATAGGTGTTTTGATACAAAAGATTGGAGATGGAAGGGAAAGCAAAGGGTAATTTAGGATTTCTTTTTCGGAAGTGTTATTCCACTGGGCTCCGGAGCGCAGTATTTATGAGCTCCCGTGAATTCTGGCCAATACTTAAATTTCTACTAAAAACAGAGAAGTACCGGAGCTGAGCTCCGGTGGGCTCCAGTGCAAATTAAGCCCTGTTTATAATCGTTGCAAGACTGATTACAATGCAAGTAGTTTTTAAAGCATTAAAGCATAACTCAAAAAAGTAATTGACGGAATGAGCTGTAATTTTGTATTCACAGATTTGAAGGTTCTAGTAGTCTTTTCTGTTAAAAGTTTTATTGGTTACAATTAGTAATTTTTTTTCGAAAATTTAATTTGAAATTATATTTCGATAACAAAAGGATTTGTAACCTATGAATTTTTTTTAACAGAAATCGATTTCTAGAAACTCTAAATATGCAACTCTTAAATTATCCTCATGCCCCTTAGTAGTTTTTGAATTATATTATAAAAATTGGCCACATTGCAATGTGTTTTGCAACATTTAAAAATAAATTTGACACGCGTTCCAAATTTAAAATCACATAATTTCTAATCTACTCGACCAAATGATTTGCTGTTTAATATTCTATGGTAAAATTTTTTCGAAGAATCCAAATATGATGACAAAATTAGGTGCTAGTATTGACATTTTTCGTGTGTGATACAATTTCTATATGTAGATGATCCATTAAGCAAAATTTAAGTATAGCATTGACGTTATAGCATTAGACGTTACTACTAACCGATTGGACCAGTCACATTTTTATAGGGTGATTGACGGCCAGAGTTAGTATGAGATTTTCTCTCACCTTTCTTTTTTTTCTAGTTGCCGATTGTATACACTGTAAAAAATGATCAATGTTTCTTATTTTATGAAAATATACTATAACCACGAATGAAAATATAATATAATTTTCTGAATTATCCGACTTTCCGAAAAGCGTGTTCCATTGTCTTTTGAATCCCCAGAAAGCAATACATTTCCAAAAGTTAAAGAATTATTCAGAAAAACAAAATTTCTGTAGCTGCCCGTATTTTTCAGAAACGTTTCCGAATAGTTTTTATAGTGTATTAATCAGTTTCTTCAGCCTGGAATACCTATTTATCGAATGGCATCCATTCTGAAGTAAACGTTTTCAGCTGCATAAGTTAATTTATACATGAAAGAGTAAAGAAACAATCTTAATTTTAATGTTAATGTGAACGCTGTTAATTTTGCATGTTTGTCTGTTAAACATACTTGTTGAACATGAAAATGTTTACTTGAGAATGGATAGCATCGGAAAAAACGTATTCCGGGCTTAGAAAACTGATTAATACACTTTAAAAGCTGCTCGTAAACGTTTCCGAAAATTTCGGGCAGCTAGAAAAATTTTGTTTTTCTAAATGATTCTTTAAATCTCGAAATGCCATTGATGTCTGAGGTTTCTAAAGATAAAGAAACACCGTTCAGAATCATTGTTAACAAGGATGAGATTATATTATAAATTTATTCGTCATTATATTATATTTTCGGACATTCAGAAACATTCGTCATTTTTTACAGTGTACTACGTATTGAATTGTAGTACAACAAATAACTTAATCTCAAAGAAATTATGTAATAGGTTTCCTATGTGCGTTATCTTAAAAGCGGTTAAACAGAATTATACAGGACAGTGGCGTAGTTACATGTTCAGCGCCCTGAAGCAAGTACAATCGGATCACCCCCTTCTCTACCAGAAAAGGTTGCCCAAAATTTGTTTTCCGGTTTAAAACATATATAATGTAGTAAAACATCCTGCCATAAATGAAAAATTTTCATGATGCTGATAGAAGAAATGCCATACAACTATATCTGCTAAGATAGAAACATGTCTAAAACGGAATTTCTCCCAGTCCCTTGCGATTCCGTCTTAATAAACTTCATTGTACTTATTTCAAATTAATGCAATTTTTTTACTATAAAACACAACCTGTAATGCCCTCATTTTTTATTTTAAACGTTCTTTACAATTTTGATGAATTCAGAGACATTAAACAATAGATTTATAATGTATATTATCTTAAATAAAAATTTTGATAAGTCAAGTTCAAGGAATACTATAGTTTCATTTATCTAAATTTTAGCAAAAACAAAATCGGAAAGCATTGAAAAAATATTTCGTTTTAGACAGGTTTTCGTATTAGTAAGTATAATCACATGAGGTAAGTAGAGATCACGAAAAATTTCTGTAAAAAACATGATTCCGCTTTGACAGATTTTACTGTATATTTTATATATTTAAAAAAATGGCAGATGTAAAAAAATATTTATACAAATAATTTTGTTCCTTTGTAATTTTGCGTCCTTATTATTCTCGCGCCTGGAGCAATGGGCTCCAACTGCTCCACGGTAGCTACGCCCCTGATACAGGGTGTGGTTCAGATGAAAATGCTTCTTATAACCTTAAATTTTGTTTAAGCAAATAAAAAAAAATAGTTCCAAAAATTTCTCATATATGGCGTTTCTTCTGGAAAGTTATCTAATAGGTAGAATACTTTTATAAATAACAATGACAAGATGCACAATACGTGTGCACAGTTTTTGTCCAAACTATGGCAACCTACATTCCAGAACTTAACAATGCTCGTCCTCCTGAGTTCGATTAGACGAGTTAGACAAGTCAACAAACATCAATTTAGTGATAATAATTGTTAACTTCTGGAACGTGGGTTGCCATGGATAAAAATTGTGCATACAAATTGTGCATGTGGCGCTATTGTTATGTATAAAGACATTCTACCTATTCGATAACTTTCCAGGAGCAGTACCATCTATGTGAAATTTCTTAAACTAATTTTTTTATTTGCTTAAACAAAATTTCAGATCATAAGAAGTATTTTCGTCCAAACCGCACTGTCAGACGCCAATTGCTTGGTCTGTTATTGAATTTTAAAATGTGTCAAAACCTTTTGGAACACCCTGTATATGGAAAAAAACAAACAAAATACCATGAAAAAATTAGAGGGGAAAAAGTTAATGCTGTGAATAGTGTTAAATTAAGGTAGGTTTTGAAAAGAAAAGTTGCAGAGCTGAAAAATATGTAAATGTAAAATGCACATTTGTTGGAAGGATTTTGCTGGTTAAGTTCATTTACCAAAAGTATAAATACTTGAATGCTTCTAAGTCCAGTATCATATATTAAATATTCAGAGGCAAAGGAAAAAATAAAGTTTTTAGTAGAGAAGACATTTATTATATTCTAGAAGAAATGACAATAATATATGCAAAAGGTAGAACTTACATGAGCTTCGCACCGTACAGTAGATAGAGTAAACAACAAATGGTTTCGTTGGTGAATACAGACGCTTCGATGTTTAACAAAGCAGAAATATGCAGATATGTTTAGGTAATAAAAGCACCTAAAATAATGACCTCATCCATCCTCTTTCATAAATAAAATCAGTTTGTATAAGTTTAAAAAGTAATTAAACATCTGGAACTTGGACTGCCAAATTCAGACTATCTTGATACAGGGTGTTTCACAAAGGACCCCTAACTTTAAAAATGAATAACCCGGAAACGGTGATAGATAAAAACATGAAACCAGTGGTATGTTTATTAAAAAAATCGTAAGAATCTTATACATAAATCTAAAAAATTAGTTAAAAATTGTGCCAATAGATGGCGCTGCGATAAATAGGCCTATCACAGTAAAAGTGATTCAAAATGTGCACCTTTTACACAACAGACATGTCGCAAACAAAGAATGAAATTGTCTGTATATCACCGGCCTGTCTGTTGAATTTTTTTTATAAGCTCACGAATTGTTTTTCCATTTGGGCCTTTTGCGACTTGAAATCGCTTTTAAAAACTTCTCCTTGTGGCAGTAGTACTCAATTGGGACCACAAGTAGGATTTAATCGGTGGTACTCCAACACAGTAAATACACGTTCCTCCACGGTATACATCACTTTTGGAATTATTTTCACTATACGTTAGTAGCGGTCAGATTAAAATGCCGAAATCTTCGAAGGATAGTCTTTTTTATGTTTCTAAACTCTCTTTAGAAGGATTCTTAACGCTCTCAGCGCCATCTATCGGTGCAATTTTTAACTAAATTTTGAGATTTATGTATAAGATTCTTACGATTTTTTTTAATAAACATACCACTGGTTTCATGTTTTTATCTATTACCGTTTACGGGTTATTGATTTTTAAAGTTAGGGGTCCTTTGTGAAACACCCTGTATGTTCCCATTGTCAGGAGAACAAGAAGTGTGATGATGGCATCTGATACTGTCTATTTAAGTGATCCCTACACAAGCTAGTGAGCAACGCCCACCTGTTGGGCCAATCAGCATGCGGCATCGAAATCGATGCAAACGATGATATGATAGAAAACGAATCAATCGATAACAGTATGCTGTCGCCATCTAGCAGGGATGGAAATATTTTGACAAGGACTATCGTCATTAAATAAAGTGTTTTGATGAGTGTATGATGGCTGAGTTCACTAAGAGAAAAATAAAGATGGCGGAATGCCGATAATTAACGATGTGAACATAATAAAAGTACTTTAACTAAAAACCAGAATAAACTTAAAAGGTTTTAAGGTAAGTAAATTAACATAACATAAAGAAGTTTAAAGTAAATTATATGCTGTGAAAACGTAAATAAGTATGGTTTTTATAGGTATTTTATGCATGTTTAATAAAGATATGAGTGACTGTTTTAAATGAGTTATGCTAAGATTTCAGGTGAAATGAATGGATTTAAGAGGAGATGAGACTTTTAATTACTTGTTTTAATCTCATCAAATGGCTCCCCCTCTCATTGCCTTGCAGAAAAATGAATTAAGAGTCCTCTGTCAATTTTTATATAGATATTTGTTATATTCTTACTGACCGTTTTTCCACATGCTTGTTTAATGTGTAAGTTTTCTCATTAAATGATGACATTGTTTTAATATCTTGTTGCACTAATTTTCTTTCTTTTATTTTTTAGGTTTATTTTTTTTCTTTCACTGAATTTATATGTATGCTTCATTCATCATCTAGAAAGAACTTCATTCACTTATCAAACATTTCATGTGACTTTGCTGAAGAAAACCTCTGTACATACACTTTATATTTATCAACTAACATGTTAGTTTACATTTCTTTAACGTCTCTATTTCACTAAGGTTTGATGAAAAAAATTTTGCACTAGAAAGATAGCATTGCATATATTTTTATCTTTAACCAACAAACATTGTTAGATGTTTTAAAATTATTTGCCATCTTTATTTCACGTAGAATTGTTGACCTATGAAAGTGATATCTATTTCTTTAAATCATTGAAGAGAATCAAAGAATGTGTCTTCCCCTAATTATTAAAAAATGACATGTTTATACATTTGCTGGCCAAACAGCTTACACTTTCTGCATATACTGAGCATTAATTTTTAAATGACATCTTCTTGCTTTTAAACTAAAGATGTCTGATATGTATATGGAATGATACAAAACATGTATTACAGATTGTTCCTTTAATTTCAATGCATACGAAAATCATACTTGTGTAGAATATATTGCATTTGATATGGATGTAAATGATCAATATGCTAACGGCGCAGAAGAGAAACAGCACGTATGCAGCTTTTGTAATAAAACCTTTTCTACTCTTTCCAGATTAAAAGAGCATTTGAGAACTCATACCGGAGAGAGACCATATGTATGTTCTGAGTGTTCGTATGCATTTAGTACCAAATCAAATTTAAGGAAACATTTTACTATCCATACCGGAGAAAAACCATACAAATGTGATGTATGCGGGAAAAGTTTTAGATCTAAAAATGCCTTCATGCAGCATGCTCGCACTCACACAGGGGAAAAACCATACACTTGTGAGATTTGCCAAAAATCCTACGTTCAAGAACATAACTTAATTACACATCGTCGTAATCATACTGGTGAGAAACCATATCAGTGTGACGTATGTGACAAAAGGTTTACAAGGAAAGAAATCTTAATGCATCATGCTCTCATTCATTCTGGTGTAAAATCGTTTGTGTGTGATATTTGCCAAAAATCTTTTCTAAGAGAATCATATTTCAAAATTCATCTTAAAATGCATAGTGGGGAGAGACAATTTCAGTGCCATAGATGCCCTAAATCTTTTTATAGTAGGCTACTTTTTAACCGACATATCGAAAGCTATGCCAAGAAGTATATCTGTGATTTGTGTAAAAAGTCATTTCCATACAGTCAGGGATTAAAAGAGCATATCAGGAATGTTCATAATAAAGAGAAACCCTGTAAAATTGTGCAACCAGAGAAGCCTTACAAATGTAATAAGTGTGAAAGAGAATTTTTAACTGAAAAAAGTTGGAATATTCATATCTGTGAGAATCAGATTCAGAATACAGAGAAGCCTTCTGAAACTATGCATCTGGAGAAATCTTACCAATGTAATAAATGTGAAAGAGAATTTTTAACTCAAGAAAAATTGAGTATTCATTATCTGATTCATACCAGAGATTCATACGACTTTAATGTATACCAAAAGAATTTTTCAGTGAAAGCACCTTTGAATAATCACATGACTATACACAAAAAAGAGATGACATATTGCAATGATAAAAATCTAAAAGGTATATTTCATTCAATCGAAAACCAGAATAGTTACACCAATCTATGTGTCTCCAATCAGCGTCAAAATTCATTTTCAAGTGAACATTCATTACAAGAGCATGTTGAGACTCAATCTCGAGTGAATATTTCCGAGTTACCTTGTGAAGAAGATATGAATTCCCAAATTCTGATTAATACTGGAGCGAATCCATACAACTTTAATATGTGCCAAAAGCAATTTTCTGTGAAACAACCTTCAACTAATCAAATTTATAACAATAATGCAAAGAAACCATTTCATAGTGATAAATATCCAGATGGTTTCAATTCAGAACTTCTGAGTCATACAGCAGGGAACCCACGTGGCTTTAATATGTTCCAAAAGCAATTTTCTGCGAAAGAACCTTCAATTAATCAAATTTATAACAATAATGCAGAGAAACCATTTCGTGGTGATAAATATCCAGACGATTTGAATTCCCAACTTCTGAATCATACAGGAGAGAACCTATATGGCTTTAATATGTTCCAAAAGCAATTTTATATGAAACAACCTTCGACTAATCAAATTAATAACCATAACGAAGAGAAACAATTTCATTTTAATAAATATCCAGAAGGCTTCAATTCCCAACTTCTGATTCACACAGGACAGAAGCAGGAACCATATGGCTTTAACATGTGCCCAAAACAATTTTCTGTGAAACAACCTTTAAATAATCATATTAATAACTATAATGCCGAGAAACCATTTCCCGATGATAAATATCCAACAGATTTAATTCAGATTTCTCCATTAAGAGAAAATCTGGATAATCATATGAAAGTCTACTTCTGCGATATATGTGGGAATTCATTTAAAAATGAGCACTCATTAAAAGAGCATATTGAGACTGAACATCCAGTGCAATCATCCAAGGTTGAAAATGAATTTTCATCTGAAAAAGGTTTGAATAGTGATCACTCGAATCATACTGAAATGAAATCATATAGTTGTGATGTATCTCAAAAGAGATTTACATTCGAAAATTCTTTGTCTGAGTGTGGTAAAATGAACCCAAAAGATACATTGTACAATTGCAATGTGTGTGATAAATCATTTCTAACAAAAGTTTATTTGAACTTGCATGTGTGTATACCTGCTGTTGAGAAAAGATCCATTTGTGGTAAATGTGGAAAAAAGTTTTTGCATGAAGAAAATTTGGATCAGCATTTCTGGAATCACACAGGGGAGAAACATCATGAATGCAGTGATTGTCATGTAAAATTCTCAAACACACAAAATTTGAAAAACCTTAGCCTTACACATTCTGGAGAAAAACAATACGACTGCTATGAAAGAAAAAAGCGTTCATTAAATAGTTTCCACAGAAGTATAAAATACATAACTATGTGTTATATATGTAACAAATCGTTTTTGCGAAAATCCAGTTTAAAGCAACATTATCGCAAGCATGATGTTGAGAACCCATTTCTTTGTGAGAAATGTGGGAAAATGTTTTCTCATGCATCGATTTTTAATGAACATTTTAAGAAGCACAAGAAAGAGAAGCCTTATATATGCAGTTACTGCCACCAGAAATTCTCACTGTCGAAAGATTTGAGAAAACACCATCTTGTTCATAGACATAAGCCATTCAGCTGTAATAAATGCCAAAAAAGATTTTTATGGAAAGCATCTTTAAATAAACATATTCGAACTCATACTAAGAAAAAGCTATATAGATGCGATGTATGCAGTAAATTGTTTACACATAAAGGGAATTTTACCATACATCTCCGCATTCATATTGGTGAGAAACCATTTGTTTGCGACAACTGTGGGAAAGCATACTTGCATAAAAGGAATTTTAATGCACATCTGAGGACGCATAATATAAGAAAACTTCATGCATACAACGATTGTGATAAATTCTCTGATGCACACAATTTAAAAAATCATTGTTTTACACATACTGGGGATGAACTATATAATTGTGATAAGTGCCACGAAAAATTTTCATTGAAATCATTTTTGAATAATCATCTTAAAACACATGACAAGAAGAGTTTTCATTTGTGTTACATATGCAATAAATCTTTTTTGCAGGAAGATAATTTAAATTTGCATATTTTAATGCATAGTGGTGAGAAACCATTTTTTTGTGATAAATGCGGGAAAAAATTCTTGCATTCATGTATTTTCAACAAGCATCTTCAGAGGCATAATAAGGCGGAGAGATATGTCTGCTATGACTGTCAAAAAGTGGCCTCAGGATCAAAAGGTTTGAAAATGCATTATCTTGTACATTCCAGAGAAAAGCCATTTATCTGTTATAAATGTCGTAAAAGATTTTCACATAAAGTAAATTTGGCTTTACATATAATTAATCATGGAAACCGGTATCAACATGCGTGTAATATATGTCAAAAATCATTTTCGCAGAAACAAACATTGACTTTACATAATTTCTTTCATTGTGGTATGAAACCTTTCAACTGTGATGGCTGTGGAGATAAATTTGTGCATAGGGGAAGTTTGATTGAACATCTTAAAAAGCACACTGAATAAAAAACAATGCCCAGTTTTATCCTCAACAACGTTCTGTAACTGCAAAACCTTAATTGTTATATTACAAATTGCAGCGACTCAAGCCAAATATTAAAAATAAAGCTTTCTCGCCGATGCTACGTTACCTAAATGTCAAAGATGTATTTATTGGTGAATTTTTATACTACAAAATTTCTATTTAACAAATGACCAGTGGCATCATTTAAATTTTCCGTAAAAAATTTTTCATCATATTTGAAGCCATGAAGACAGAGCCCTTTTACTTGGATAACTTAGTTTTCTCTAAACATATATCTTTCAGAATCTTGACAATAATCCATTTTTTGATGAAGTTGTTTCAAATAATTTTTTTAATATGTTGTAAAAATTATTTATTTATTTGTCTATTTATTTTTTAACTGTTAAGAAGGATGCAACAATTTCTTCTTTTATAACTTTTAATTAAAAGATGCCGTCCATTGTAAAAAAAAAAAAAAGAAGAAAAATATAAGTGTCTTTTATATTTTATTCCTTTTTATAATTAAATATTTTTTGTTTTAGATAAAAAAAATCATTTATATGATATTTAAAAGTAATATAAAAGCCACAGATTCTGATATGTTTTGGTGATATCTTGCATTTAAAAAAAATCCAGCTTGTCTAATATATTTTTAAATTGTAAATGTCTTTAAATTTAAATGTATAATTTTTAAGTAATATAACTATTTTTGGACAAAAGTGAAAATATGTTTTTTATTTATACAATATTTTATTTATAAAATATTATTTATTTTTACAATACAGTAATCCCTTAACATTCGCGAGGGTTACGTTCCAGGAAAACCTCGCGAATGTCAAATCCGCGAATGTTGAGTATCTATCTGCACTAAAATATGAGTTACGTTCTATAAAATTTTAATTTTGGAGTGGCACAGCATTTCAAAGAACTAAAAGATAATATGTATTAACAATACATTCTGCATAGCATGTATGTAGAAAGTGAATGTTCACACATGTTCATAAACATGAAATGTATTGATTGAAGATAATTCAAATTAACTGACTGGAGAAATACTTACAGCTAAAAAAGCCTAGGTTTTTATATAAAGTAATTTCAACTTTCTCTAATCGCAAATCGCAAAGAGATGATAATGTATAAGTGAGTCAGTATGCAATACAATATTAAAATAGGATATTTAAATACAGCTAAATGATTCAGAAATTCTTTTATTTCCTATCTAAGTGCAGCTTTAGCTCTATCTCTACGAGAACCTGCACATTTTAAATTAATAGATTGAAGATGCCGTTGACCCCCTTTACAACTTTTTATTATATCACCTTTGCAATGAGTATTCTGCTGTTGTTATTATTTTGCTTTCCTACAACACTCGCTCCTTTTTCAGTTGACCATTGAAAATTGATTTGTAAATATATACTCAGAAAACAGGGGAAATAATCTTTAACAACTATAAATTCTGAAAAAGAAAGCGATAATAATAATTTTAAAAAAATCGCGAATAATCAACAATCAAGTCAGGTTCTTGCCAATGTTAAGTTTTTCCGCATTTTCATATTCGCGAATAATCGAAACTCGCGAATGTTAAAACCGCGAGTGTTGTAGACAGAATAAGTGGATACGGTATTCCTTATAATAATTGATTGTTGCTATGTTCTCTACTTCCCTACAATTACAAATTACTAATCAGTTGTTTTGAAACACCTGTATTTCATTAGCTGTATGTCGTCCTTAAAGATAAGCGTTTCCTCAATTTCAGATTTTGTCAATTTTTACTCAATTTTATTTTTGGTTTCAAATCACAATATTAGTGCCTGACTCGATATTATGGTGCTACTAATTAAATTATGTATTTATTACCTTTATGATATTATTATTTTTTAAATACTTTCATTAATATGTACAGGGTGATTCAAAACTGGAGGAACAAGCTTCTAGGAGGGTGGGGTACACCTAGACATATAGCATTGCAGGGTCGGAAATGCAATCCCAACAAGATAGGGTATTGTTATGCTTATGGACTGAATCATCATGATTGAAAATCGATATTTAAAGGCTATAAGTTTAAAAGAAGTCAGGATTTTCCAGATAATGAATTTCCCCGAAGTTTTCGGCCTGCTTGCCTGGTTCTTACCATCTCCAGTTTTGCACGTTTGAGGGCACTTTTTGCCAGAGCTGTAGTTAGACCCCCCCCTCAAACGTGTAAAACTGTAGATAGTAAGAACTAGTCACGTAGGCAGAAAACTTCGGGAACTTCATTATCAGGAAAAGTCATGACTTATTTTAAGCTTATAGTCTTTAAATGTGAATTTTCGATCACGATGATTCAGCCCCTAACAACCTCCTATCTCATTAGGATTGCATTTCTGACCCTGCCATGTGACTCCGAGTCATCTTGGTGTACCGCTCCCCTCCTAGAAGTTTGTTTCTCCAGTTTTGAATCACCCTGTATATATGCCATATGCCTGTAATTTCTAACAAGATAGGGTATTATTAGGAGCTGAATCATCGTGATCGAAAATGTACATTTAAAGACTATAAGTTTAAAATAAGTCATGACTTTTCCTGATAATGAAGTTCCCTGAAGTTTTCTGCCCACGTGCCTGGTTCTTATCATCTACAGTTTTGCATGTTTGAGGGCGCTGGTTATCTGCGTGACGGCGCTTTTTGGGCCAGAGCTGTAGTTGGACACCTCAAACGTTCAAACCTGTAGATGGTAAGAACCAGGCACGTAAGTCAGAAAACTTCATTATCAGGAAAAGTTAGACTTTTTTAAAGTTTATAGTCTTTAAATGTCAATTTTCGATCACGATGATTCAGCCCCTAACAACCCCTCTATCTCGTTAGGATTGCATTTCAGACCCTGCATTGCTATGTGATTCCGAGTCATCTTGGTGTACCCCAACCCTCCTACAGTGGTGGAAAAAATTATAAAGCCAATTGAAAATATGATATAATTAAAAAACAAAATATAGAACATTTATGAAATTTCATACATATATATTACATGCTACAAGGAAGTAAAGAAAATAATTAATTCATTAATAACTACATTAATAAAAGATTAATAGACTTAAGAAAATTTTCTGTACAAAGAAAGTTGGAAATAATTATAAAGTCGATACATGTATTTTATCAATAATCGATGTGAGACCCTTTTTTTTCGATGACTTTGACTAGTCTTTTGTTCATTGAATCTATCAGACCACACAAAGTACTTGCATCAGTATTGTTCCAGCAGTTTTTAAAAGCATTCATCAAATCTAACTTTAAATTGAATTTTCGTCCATTTTTGTAAACATTTCAAGCTAAAATTCCCCAATGAGTTTCTATTACATTCAGATCGGGTCTATGAGCTGGCCATTGAAGGCATTTCACCTGATTAGCTTCCAGCCAAGATTTAGTTGACTTCGAAACATGAACGGAAGCGTTGTCTTGCTGAAATGTCCAGTCTCCTGAAGTTATAAGAGGAGCAAATGGGTAATAAATTATCTCCTAACATTTCTTGATACATAACCCAATTATTTTTGTTATGCATGAAAACAATTGGAGTGGTTCCACAGGCCGCTAATGCAGCCCAAACCATTACCGAGCCACCTCCAAATTGACGCTTTGAAAAAATATCAGGCTCCTGTCGTAAATCATGTCAAAAATATTTATAGCCGTCGGGTCCATCGAAATTAAATTTCTTTTCATCGGAAAAGACAATAACTCTCCAATTTGTGCCTTCGGTTACATGTTTTCGTGCAAAGTCTAACCGAGCATTTTTGTGGTACTTAGAAAGAGGTGGTTTTCCTTTAATTTTTTTAAATTGAACAATGGGATTGTTACTTAAAACATTTCATACCGTTCGGCTTGTACATGGTAATTGTAACTGTTCTTGAATTTGGGCATACGGCATTTTTTGTCCGCAAAATAGCTTCCGGATTTGTCTTGATTGCCTTACAGTTAAGGATTTCGGTCTTCCTGTATGCTTCTTACTGCCGTAATCTTCGGGATTTCTGAGAAAACTGTTTACTGCAGCCTTGTACCTTCCTATTTTTCTTGCAATATTAGAACCAGACATTCCAGTTTCATTTAAAGTTAATATTTTAATTTGTTGACCATCGGATAACTTTTTTCCTCTTGGCATTGTATTAAACAAACCAAATACAAAATGAATGCACATAACGCGTTTACATACGCCTTAACTTTCATGGCGACCTATTTTCTTAAGTCTGGCATTATGCCAAATGAGGCTAGAATCATCGGCTTTATACTTTTTTCCAAATTGTTTTTCATTGGTTGTAAGAAATTAGCATAATTTATGTTCCCCTTTCCGTTTTTCTAAATAAAGTTTATGTGTATTATTGCAATGTTGATCATGCAAATGAAAATAGAATTTGCGTTATCAACAATTCCATTACTTTTTGAATTTTGTAAATTTTTCTATCGGCTTTATAATTTTTTACAGCACTGTAGAAGTTTGTTGCTACAGTTTTGAATCTCCCTGCATATATTCAACGTGCCATATGCCTGTAATTTGTAATAAGTAGATTTTTTGTATAGACATCGTACTTAAAGAACATTCCATTATAGAATATATATAGTGTTTTATGTGTGTATTTTGACAATAAAAAACATTTTTGTAAAAGATAATTGTTTTCCTGTTTAATGTTTGATTTTTCTGAGAGTCATTATTTTTGCAAATGAATAAAATGAAAAACTCAGTCACAATAATTATATTTCCAAAAATTTTTCCTAAAACAAAAAAAAGCATGAAGATAATTTAACAAATGTATAATTGAAAAACTTTAATAACTTTATCTTTCATAGGAATTTATGTATATATACCAATTTAAACTGACAAATTAAAAAAAAAATAACAATCTGATAAATACATTTAAATCCTGGAAGGAGGCCAGCACAGAGATTATTGGGACTTAAAACGGCCTATAGAGGCGCTGATTGCAGCTGTCGGTACAGGAAAATTGTCCCTTTAACTAATGCTAAAGTGCCATTGAAAACATTATTTATTATAAAGGCGTTTGAAAGTGTTAGATATTCAAATTTGGATAATTTTTACCTTGTCATATAAACACAGAACACAAATATAACATGAAATCTGAAATTGTGCAAAACAATAATCATTATGAACAAATTAAAAATGCATGTAATGCAATGGACATGCAAGGGATTTTCCTGAAGCGAGAAGTTATATCTTTTCTCCACCAGATGGCGTATTCTAGCGCTTGAATTCCCAATAGCATAAAAAGCGTAATATATTTTGATTTGATTATCGTATTTGTAAGGTGTGCCCAAATGAAAAAGAGACTACTGTCAAATTTAAAGAATATTTTATCTACAAGAAAATTTTAATTACAGAATATTTGAATTACAGTTAATGTGTAACATGACACCGACGCATAACTGATTTTTTCCCGATTTTTGATGTGTCCTGATTTACGAGAGACTACGGTAGTCCCAATTTTCAGGGTTCCAAAATCTGTCCCGCATAACCACTGCGCTGGACGCCAAAAGTCCCGATGCCGATTTTTCATGTGTCCTGATTTACGTGAGACTACGGGACGTCCCGATTTTCAGGCTTCCAAAATCTGTCGCGCGTAACCACTGTGCTGGACGCTAAAAGTCCCGATTTTTCATGGGTCCTGATTTACATGAGACTACGGGACGTCCCGATTTTCAGAGTTCCAAGATATGTTCCGTGTAACCACTGCTCTGGACGCCAAAAGTCCCGATTTTTCATGTGTCCTGATTTACGTGAGACTACGGGACGTCCCGATTTTCAGGGTTCCAAGATATTTCCGTGTAACCACTGCTCTGGACGCCAAAAGTCCCGATTTTTCATGTGTCCTGATTTACGTGAGACTACGGGACGTCCCGATTTTCAGGGTTCCAAGATATGTTCCGTGTAACCACTGCTCTGGACGCCAAAAGTCCCGATTTTTCATGTGTCGTGATTTACGTGAGACTACGGGACGTCCCGATTTTCAGGGTTCCAAGATATGTTCCGTGTAACCACTGCTCTGGACGCCAAAAGTCCCGATTTTTCATGTGTCCTGATTTACGTGAGACTACGGGACGTCCCGATTTTCAGGGTTCCAAGATATGTTCCGTGTAACCACTGCGCTGGACGCCAAAAGTCCCGATTTTTCATGTGTCCTGATTTACGTGAGACTACGGGACGTCCCGATTTTCAGGCTTCCAAAATCTGTCGCGCGTAACCACTGTGCTGGACGCTAAAAGTCCCGATTTTTCATGTGTCCTGATTTACATGAGACTACGGGACGTCCCGATTTTCAGGGTTCCAAGATATGTTCCGTGTAACCACTGCTCTGGACGCCAAAAGTCCCGATTTTTCATGTGTCCTGATTTACGTGAGACTACGGGACGTCCCGATTTTTCATGATGCGGAAATTCTTTTAAATTTTTTTTAAGACCATGCTATTCGTTAGTCTGCACCGAGTTGAACTTAATACAGTAAAACCTGTGAATACAGAACCTGTTTGTAACGAAAACTTTTCAAAATCCTTTTGAAAGGAACACCTTACAAATCTAGCTGCCTATACGAAAGACTGTCTAAAACGGAATTTTTTGCGATTCGTAGCAATTCTGTTTTCACAGGTTTTACTGTACTTTGTTCAGTAAATCCTGTGAAACCGGACATGTTTACAATGGAATCTATATATTTAAGGCGAAAAGCGCATTCTGTCAAAGTACAGATTTCAGTCATGTTCGTATAGAACAGATTGTTATTATCACGGTCATCAGGCAACGCCGGGCGGGTCAGCTAGTTTAAAATAATATACTAACTTTTTAGCTAATGATCAAGCAGGATTTTAGTTCAGAAATTATGAGATTTAGGGGGAAATAATCAGTTTGAAAAAAAAATCTCATAGGTCTTAGTTTATAACATAAAACTTATTTTTGCGCTAATGCTCTAAAATTTTAAAACTAACCTTTTAGCTGTTGTTAGGGTAAAATTTTAGTTTGGAAATTATGGTGTTTAGTTATTAATCTAATTACTAGATGGCAGCACCACTGCGGAAATTCTGTCAATTACTGGTAAAGCGTTTGTTTACTGTTATGTGTAGAATGTTTTCTGTCTCTTGTGTTGTATAGATGTACGTGTTTGTGTAGTCATGTAAATTAAAGTTGTTACAGGTCCACCTCGACTAATTATTAATGCTGCTGATTGAATTTACTTAATTAATGTATATAATACATTATAAAATGGCGACGCGGATCAAGTTTTTTACCGGAATTAATATAAGAAGAAATTCCAATCCGATCAGCAAAATGGCTACAATTTCGGTTTTGCATCTACAAGAGAATATGCTGTATTAATATTTTGAATACGTACATCATTTCGAGGGTGGTAAGTGCTAACATTTTTTTTTCTTCTCTGCAATAAATAAAAGTTCATAATGTTTGCTAATTTTAAGGAATACAATGAATCCATTGAATCGTTCCAATCATACGTTAAGAGGTTGGAACAGAGTTTTTTATTACATGATGTTGAAGATAAAAAAAAAAGGTACCCGCCATAATTTCATGTATGGGGCCTAAATTATATAATTTGCTGTCTGATTTAACGTTTCCTAAAAATCCGGAAGCATTAAAATAAGAAAGAAATAGTTGAAATTCTATTGAAGCACCTAAGCCCCGCCTCTAATAAATTTTGTTCTAGAATTAAATTCCGTAATTCTTATCAAAATGAGAACGAATCTATACAAGATTTTGTTTCAAAATTAAAGAAGTTAACTACATTCTTTGCGTTTGCTGGTGAAACACTTAATGAAAATTTGTTGGAACAATTTCTGAGAGGTTTAAAAAATGAAACTATCCAAAGTAAATTACTTTCACAAATAGATGATTTAACTTTTGAGAAAGCTATTGAAAAAGCAATTATTTTGCAAAATAATGAACATGATATATCTGAATTGAAACACAAAAATTTGAGTGTCAATAAATTGGCATATTCTAAAAATTTCCAACCGAATAAAATTTCAAATAATTTCCAGAAACCGAAAATAAACTATGTAAATAAGGGGAATTTTGATGTAAATAAAAATAAATTACAATGTTATCGATGTGGAAATCCATCGCATCTAGCCAATAAGTGTAAGCACATTAGTACTATCTGTAAAATTTGTAAAAAAAGAGGCCACCTTGGTAAAGTATGTAAAAGCAGTTCTCAGAAACAAACAAATGTATTGCAAACTGTCGACATTTTATCTGTCAGTCATGATAAAAGTTCTACACCTATAAAAGTATGGGTTTTAATTGAAAATAAAGCTAAAGCTGAAATGGAGGTAGACACGGGCTCAGGAATTTCTGCGGCACCTGTAAATCGTTTTCGGAGAATTTTTCCGAATAATAAAATTTTTCCACCAGACGTTCAATTGAGAACGGCAACGGGTGAGGTGTTTACACCTGTGGGGTATGTAACAGTAGATGTTTCTTATGCAAATATTACTAAAAACCTTAAATTGTATTTAATTAAAGAAGATAATTTCCCACTTTTATTTGGCAGAGACTGGGTATCTGCATTTAATTTGTTTCCTACTAACTTTAAATCTGTGTATGTCAATGAAATTGCAAATTCTACTGATCAATTGAAAATATTATTAAATGATTTTTCTGATTTATTTTCGGATAAAGTTGGTGAAATAAAAGGCTTGAAAGCAGAACTTTACCGAGAAAAAGGTTCTACGCCCATATTTTGTAAGGCTAGAACAGTCACGTATGCTCTACGTAATGCAGTAAATGATGAAATACAAAGATTACAGGATGAGGGTAGTATTAAACCTGTCACCAGTAGTAAGTGGGCAACTCCTATAGTTCCAATGGTAAAACCAAATGGGAAAATACGTTTATGCGGAGATTTTAAAGTTACAGTAAATAAATTTTTGAAGGTGGAAAAGTATCCTTTACCTAGGGTAGAGGACATGTTAGCTACTTTAGGTGGTGGTTTACATTTTACTAAAATTGATTTAAATCAAGCTTATCTTCAGTTACCTGTAGACGAAAAATCCCAGGAATTGTTAACTATAAATACTCCGAAGGGCTTATTTCAATTTTTAAAGTTACCAATGGGTCTTACTAGCTCTCCAGCAATTTGGCAAAGATCGATTGAACAAATATTGAGTGGTATTGATGGTGTCACTGTGTTCATTGATGATATTGGTGTTACGGGGGAAACTGATGAAATTCATTTAAAAAGACTAAAACAAGTCTTAGAAAGATTACGTGAATATAATATTAGGATAAATAAAGATAAATCTATTTTTCTGGCTGACCATATTACATATTGTGGTTATAAAATTGATAAGCAAGGTATTCATAAAACGCAAGATAAAATTGAAGCTATTGTCAATGCTCCTAGACCAATTAATGTGTCACAAGTTAAAGCTTTTTTAGGCTTAGTCACATATTATTCTAAATTTGTACCAAATTTATCTACAATTGCTCATCCTTTAAATCAATTGCTTAAAAAGAATGTAAAATTTATTTGGTCTCCTGTTTGTGAACAAGCATTTAAAAATATAAAAAATGAAATTATTTCAGAAAGAGTTCTTACACATTTCAACCCTAAATTGCCTTTAGTGTTAGTTAGCAACAGATGCTTCTCCATATGGTATCTCTGCAGTTCTTTCGCATATGATGCCAGATAACGTGGAAAAACCAATTGGTTTTGTGTCCAGAACGCTTACGAATGCAGAAAAAAAGTATAGCCAAGTGGATAAGGAAGCACTAGCTATTATCTTTGGAGTAAAGAAATTTTTTCAATATTTATATGGTAATAGGTTTACTTTATTTACAGATAGCAAACCACTTGTGTCCATATTTTCTCCAAATAAAAGTATCCCTGTTCTTTCAGCTGCTCGGATGCAAAGATATGCATTATACTTACAAGCGTTTAAATATGATATTCGGTATAAGAAAACATCCGAACATGGAAATGTCGATGCTCTTTCACGACTTCCATTACGTAGTGAAGATTTACCCCCACAATTAAATTCAAGTAATGTAATTGATGAATCTGAATTTTTTCAAATTAACCAAATTTCTACATTGCCTTTAAACGCCAAATCAATTGCTGTAGCTACAAAATCTGATCCTTTATTACGTCAACTTTTTCATCATCTAACTTCTGGTTCTCCATATCCTAAAAATTTACTTTTTGGTGGCAAACAAGAAGAATTTACTCTTCAACATAGTTGCATTTTAAAAGGATGTAGAGTAATTATCCCAGAAGTTCACCGTAAACAAATTTTACGTGATTTGCACTATGGACATTTTGGTATAGTGAAAATGAAGTCCTTAGCTCGCAGTTTTGTTTGGTGGCCAGGAATTGACCAAGATATTGAAGATCTTGCACGAAATTGCACTACTTGTGTCAATTTAAAAAATAATCCTCCTAAGGTAGATACTCATCATTGGGAATGGCCTACAGCTCCATGGCAAAGAATTCACATAAATTATTTTGGTCCTGTGATGGGTAAAATGCTTTTGCTTGTGGTTGATGCTCATAGCAAATGGCCTGAAGTTTTTATTGTCCCTAATACAACTTCAGAACATACAATTACTTGTCTTTCTTATCTTTTTGCCAGATACGGGTATCCTATATCTCTGGTATCTGATAACGCAAAACAATTTACTTCTGAAGAATTTGAGACATTTTTGAAGAATCATGGGGTTAAACATAGGTTTAGTGCACCATACCATCCAGCTACAAATGGGCAGGCAGAGAGATATGTGCAGATTCTTAAAAAAGGGTTAAAAGCCTTATCTTCAGAATCTGGTACATTGCAGATGAAAATAAATAACTTTCTTTTACAATATAGAAAGATGCCTCATGTTACTACGGGGGAAAGTCCTGCATCTCTATTTCTAAATAGAAATATAAGAACGAAAATAGATTTGATAATTCCAAGCGTTACAAATTTTGTGCATGATAAACAAAATGCGAGAAAGGCCAATTCTAAAGTAAAAGAATTTCAAATCAACCAGAAAGTAGCTGTAAGAAATTATACTCCAGAAGCCAAGTGGAAAATTGGTCGCATTATGGCAAGAGAGGGCAAGTTGCATTATAGAATTCAAGTTGGTTCGAATATTTGGAAAAGGCATGTTGATCAGATAACTAATGTCGGTTCGAAGATACATCTAAATAATGATTCAAATTCTGAAGAAAATGGTACAGAAAGTCACAAAAGTGATCATGCAGTTGTTAATCAAAGTGATTCTCAGCTAATGCCTCCTAGTGTCTCAGATCTTCGACCAGCTGACTCTGTTGTTCCATCTACTTCAAATCCTCAACCAGCTGACTCTGTTGTCCCATCTACTCCAAATCCTGAACCAGCTGACTCTGTTGTCCCAGCTCCTCCAAATCCTAAACCAGATGACTGTGTCCCCCCAAATACTCCAAGTCCTGCTCCAGTAGACTCTAAAATGAAATCCATAGTGCCTAATACTACTAGTGATCATGCTAAAGATACTTTAATTAACTCTTCTTCTTCCCAACAGGTACCTAGAAGATCCACCAGGAAAAGAAAAGTTCCCTGTAAATTTCCCAATTAAGGAGGAGAAAAATGTGGTGTTTAGTTATTAATCTAATTACTAGATAGCAGCACCACTGCGGAAATTCTGTCAATTACTGGTAAAGCGTTTGTTTACTGTTATGTGTAGAATGTTTTCTGTCTCTTGTGTTGTATAGATGTACGTGTTTGTGTAGTCATGTAAATTAAAGTTGTTACAAGTCCACCTCGACTAATTACTAATGCTGCTGATTGAATTTACTTAATTAATGTATATAATACATTATAGAAATACTGGGATTTAGGGGTAAAATAATTTGAAAATAAAAAAATTCCAATAGAAATTATATGCGTGAAAAAAGGAAGAAGAAGAAAACAATAATTTTTACAATGTTTGCTAAAATATCAATATTTCAGCACAAAAATTAGTTTTCGGAAACATGATATTTATAACTCATAAAAAATCCAGAGATTAGACAATAAGAAATATATATATACAGGGTGTCCGAAAAGTTTGGAAACGGTCAAATAACTCGAGAAATTTACATCGGATTGAAAAACGGCAAAATGCATGTTCAATATTTTTGAAAAATCTATTTAGGGATATGAAAGTTGCCCCTCCGGGTGAGAAAGGGGGGCAACTTTGAAATCTTAAATGATGACCCCCATTTTTTATTGCGGATTCGGATTCTACGGGAAAAAAATACGTAACTTTTGTACTGAACATTTTCTTCGAAACATTGTAGATGGCGCTGTAATCGAGTGCAATGCTGTGAGAATCGTTACCATTGCAATGTCTGGAAACGCTCGAATAACTCGAGAAATATACATCGTATTGAAAAACGGAAAAATGCATGTTCAATAGTTTTGAAAAATCTATTTAGGGATATCAAAGTTGCCATTTTTATAAAATATTAAACACGTATTTTTCCGTTTTTCAATCTGATGTATATTTCTCGAGTTATTGGAGCGTTTCCAGGCATTGCAATGGTAACGATTCTCACAGCATTGCACTCGATTACAGCGCCATCTACAATGTTTCGAAGAAAATGTTCAATACAAAAGTTACGTATTTTTTCCCGTAGAATCTGAATCTGCAATAAAAAATGGGGATCATCATTTAAGATTTCAAAGTTGCCCCCATTTTCCCCCCAGGGGGTAAGTTGGGGGTGACAACTTTCATATGCCTAAATAGATTTTTCAAAAATATTGAACATGCATTTGCCGTTTTTCAATCCGATGTATATTTCTCGAGTTATTTGACCGTTTCCAGACTTTTCGGACACCCTGTATATATATATATATATATATCCAGGGTGTCCCAGGATTATTGGGACAAACTTTAAGGGGAGGTAGGGAACATCACAAGGATTCAGATTTGCATAGCAACCCATGATCGGAAACGGCTACGTTCGCCGTTAGGTGGTGGTGTTCACTAGAGCACTGGAGGAAACCTTACTTGTTGCCAGCACCTCTGACATCTGCAGATTATCTCATTTTTTTTGCAAAAGGTGCTACCAAGCTTACTTGACACTATGCCAAACATGTCAGACGCCATATGTGGTTTCAACATGATGGGGCACCTCTCCAATATGGCAGATGTGTTCGTGAATATTTGAATCAGGTGTTTGATCAGCGATGAATTGGTCCACGCTCTCCTGATTTAAGCAGCATAGATTTCTTTCTTTGGGGTGCACTGAAAAGTGCTGTGTACTGTGGGCCTGTGGATTCCGATATGGATCTGGTTGCAAGAATCATCTATGCTGCTGCGGATATCCAACAAAATCCAGGTGTATTTGAGTCAGTCCGCCAATCCATGGTCTGAAGGTGTAATGCATGCATCACTAGCAATGGTGGAAACTTTGAATATCTTTTGTGACATTTTCACATATCATGTACCACAGCACATGTAATATCTTTGACCAATAAATTATTTCAGATGATCTCAGCCTTGTGTCTCTTCGTTTCTTGTACCTGTCATACTACTTTCCCATGACTTTTCCGACCATGGGTTGCTATGCAAATCGGAATCCTTGTGATGTCCCCTACCTCCCCTTAAAGTTTGTCCCAATAATCCTGGGACACCCTGTATATATATATATATATATATATATATATTTAAGTTTAAATATATTCGAGGATAGTCGATGAAAAAAAACTAGCAGAACACTTCTTGCACGCCCTTTTTACTTAGATTTTCATTTAAAAATATCAAAACATTCAATACTTATTTTAGGCGTATTTAAAGCTAGCTCACGGTCCCAGGCAACGCCAGTCTTTCGTTTCAAAATACAAAATGAAAACTGATCGGAGCGTGCGTAGCACACCCCCCATTGTACGCTGCCGAATGCAGTGAGTCTCCCTACTCTAAGTTCGTTTAGATAGGCTTTCGTTTAAAAATATAAAATCATACAAATTCGAGGACGTACACTGTCGAAAACAGTGCCCTCCCCCCAGCATTTGGAAAGATTTTCGTATAAAAATGTAAAATCAGGTCAGACTGGAGTGTGCATAGCCAGGGCCCGCTTAAGACTTAGAAGTAGGGGAAGCCTGACGTCACACAGAGCCCCCCCCCCTCTACCAATCATTCTTCCACAATTTGAAATTTTACCTTCAAAATTTCGAGTAAACAACATTTTAATATTAAATTAAAACTAACTACCTATATATAATATATATGAAAAAATATTTATTATATACATAATTATACATAACAAATAATTCTGTAAATGAATTTACAAATATGGAACAGGTGCGAATATTCGAACTTCAAAAAATATATTTTATGCGTTGCAAATTGCAGGATTTGCCAGTGCTAAGAACAGTGCAGGGACAACACATATTTGACATAAATTTATGCTTAGCTGCAACACAATTTTGCTTCTATATTTTATAAACAGAAATTTAATATCACCTGAATGCTATTTATTTTCCCCTTTATTTAAATAACCTATTCTCCTTATTTTATATCATTTCTACGCTCTTTATGAATTTAAACAAAATATAATTATGCAGAATTAAATTTTCTGTTCTTTTTAGCACATTACATGTCTTAAAAATTTGAAATTAAAATGTAAAACATAAGAAAAATGAAAATTAATTGCATTTAATCACTGTTTTTATACCATTTATTATATCAACAGAAAAAAATAGAGTACGTATAAATGTGTCGGTAATAGTCTTAGGGAAAATTTAGTAACTATAATTAAGAAAAAAAAAATAAATTTTTTACCCTGGCTGAAAAATTTTCCCCTAAAAATTAGTTCTGAAAAGTAAATTTTGGGGCACCTTTGTATTTCAGAGGGTAAGCTTGGGCTTCATGGCCCTATTCGGTAAACAGACCCTGTGCGTAGCAGAGCACTCCCGATGTACGCAGGGTATACGCCACCAAATCAAGGCCATCTTGATATAAGAAAAGGGCATGTTTACAAACAAACACTTCCATCAATCAATCTACTACTACATTTTTGTCGTAGCGACCATTGCAGGAATCGCTATGGCAGCATAGGCCAATCATATCATAAACCTGTTAACGTAGACCAATGAAATCACCCCATCTAATATGTACAGTAGGAGACATAACGAACGGACAGGATTTTCTTGCTACCCAACAGTAATTTAACCAACAGTGACGTCAGCTGCCCTTTCCTTATAATGATAATAGTATATTGATATATCCCTGACCGAAGTCAGCGGGGCTGCCCAATATTGGGTTCCTTTGAAAAGATATTTGCTTAAAAATATAAAATGAAAAACTAAGCGTATGTAGCATGCCCTATTTACGCTGCCGAAGGCATCAGTAGAGTTTCCCAACTCTAGATTCGGTTAGACAGACTTTTATATAAAAACTAGCTACCCGCCAGGCGTTGCCCGAGCCCGAGATAATAACAATCTCAGAGCAAGGCGTTAACCCCCTCCTTCCCCATACCCGCAAATATAAAGAATAATTTATTCAAGAAGACCACCTTCACCTACATTAACGCGATCATTAAAAAATAATTACATTTTTCTGATAATTAGAACATATCGAATATGCTACGCTAAAATAGCCGGCAGATGACAACATTTCCCATCCTCAATTTCAGATCTATATCTTAATTAGTCATCTAAATTTTTGTTCATTAGTAAAAATTGGCAATTATTTCCTTTCATTTTCGCAAACTAAATGGAGAGATCGGCCAGAGAAACAGATCTCTTTGTAGTTCAGTTTTTAATGAAATCAGATCCCTGGCTGAAACTTTCTCGGATTTTTTTCACTGGCGCCGGCAGATTTTTTGCATAAATTAAAAAAAATTACCGGCCGAATTTTTCAAAAATCGCATAGTCGGATGCAGAACATTTTTTTACATATGCTCAGAAATTTTCAAATTGATATCTTACTTAGTTTTCTTAAAATTCGCTAATTAGTAAAATAATTTCAAATTCGTTCATTTCCGCTTGCAAATCCACAACAGCAGTTCTTTTCTTTAGCCATTTTGATTTAAAAGATGGCATTTTCGATGCGATGTTTAATGATATTCTAATTAATATCTTAAGTATTTATCAAAATATTAAAATTCTGAGACTCAGGTGCACATGGTCAGACCTTGGACTATCCACACCTAAATTCTCAATCGCTAACAGACACACAAAGCGAAACTTTATTTTATTAGTATAGATATAAAATCATTCAACAGTGATTTTAGGTATATTTAAGGTGGTTATTTTAACGGGTTCGGGCAACATCGGCTAGTAATCAAATTAAACACATTTCAATTAATTTAAAAATAATGCTGTTATTCATAATATTTTATTTTGTCCAAATGAAAAAATAATTTACTTTTAATAAATTATTTTCTGATATTCAATTCTTTTTAATGTTTACATAATTTTAATGTTAAGAAAATTATGGTAGTGGTAAAAGAAGTCGATATAAAATGGCATTGCGCAGTGAGTGTCTACAAGGGATGGAAGGAATAACCTCTCTTCTCCTGGATTTAGATATACAGGGTGATTCATAATGGATGGGACAAAAATAAAACATGATTGTGAACGTTGTAATTAATATATTTAGAAAATTCAAATTTACCTCAAAACTACATTTATTCAAGTTTCTACAGGTGCTCAATACGTGCCCCTCCGGTGACACGACAAATGTCTACACGGTAATCAAGCTCCTGCCACACTCGTGATAGCATATCCCCTGTGATGGAGTTCAACACTGCAGTTATCCGTGCTTCAGTTCCTCTAAGTCCTGAGGAAGTGGAGGCACAAACACCTTGTCTTTAACGAAACCCCAGAGAAAAAAATCACAGGGCGTTAGATCTGGTGATCTCGGCGGCCAATGAAGACATGTCAAATCCTGTGGCCCAGCACGGACAATCCAGCGATGGGGTAGACGTTCGTTCAGGAACTCGAAATTTCGTGCGAAAATGTCTTTGCACAACAGTTACCGAGGAGGTTTTGGCATATTCGAAAGCGCAGTACGCTTTCTCCTGCATGGACGACATTTTGTTTAACAGCGCTTCTAGCGGCGAGTACGTCATTCGATGATTTTTCCTTGTTGCCAAATAAAACTTGTATAATTGTAGTTGCAGAATAAATTTGTTTCGGCTGAATAAATCCTTTACGGCAGTCACACTGTGCTATTCTTTTTGGCCCATTCATTATGAATCACCCGGTACAGCGTATCCGAGAAAGGTCTTTATCATTCTAAACATTAATAACAAAAATACTAACAGGTGAAATGGAATGTAGTTTTCTGCAAAAGAATGAAGAAATCTAAGAGTTTTTTTCTGGTATCAATTGCCTGAGGTAGAGATCTGCACGGGCTGGGCTAAGGGCCGAAGCCCGTACTCGGGCCTATTTTTCTTCACGGCACTCGGGCCGGGCCGGGCCCGGCCATATTTTTTTCTGAAGGCTCGGGCCGGGCCGGGCCTAGTGATTACTCTTTACGGACCGGGCCGGGCCTTACTTTTTTCCTAAAGGATAAGGCCGTGCCTTAAATTATTTTTTCCGTACAGAGCCGGGACTGGTTTAATTCTTCCTAGTCTTCACGCCTCAAAATTTTTAGTGCTGGTTTTGACCCGTATGAAAATCATTGCCTCGGCGTGCCTGGTCCGTTCGAAGGTCAGTAAAATAAGATCTGGCATAAAAATCTTTGCAAAACATGCATACATTTTTAAATCGCCATTATTTTATAACTAAACATTAAAATTTATTCTTTTTAAAGAATAGTAGATTTATACACTTATTAAAATATGGCTAAATTAAAATATAGTAAAACGTGTGAAAAAGAATCTGCTTATGATGGAATCCTGTCTTAAATTGAAAAATGTGTTGATCCATTAAAAATGAATATACTAATACGTAAGAAAAGAATATATAATACATTTACACCTGCTAAGAAGGCAAATTGTCTATAACTCATTTTTTTTCTTCCCTATGCAATTCCATCTTAGAAGATTTTACTGTATAGCATTTTTCTGATTTTTAACACTTCAATAAATGGAATATGGATTAACAATATTCATGATAACTTAAACACATACATACAGCAAATAGAGATTTATTAAAAAAATAAATATTCCAGCTTGTGGCACCTTTATAAAAATGAAGATTATAAACATGAAAAAAAAAGGCTAAGATAGGAATTTTTGGTTAGATCTCCTCCTACGAGGCAAATTTTTAACCAAATCGACATAAAAATTATGTTTTGTAGAAATTCACTCGGGCCGGGCCGGTCTCAGGCCGAGATTTTAACTTTTTTCCGGGCCGGGCCGGGCCGAACTTTTAACTTTTAAATCGGGCCGAGCCGGGCCAATATTTTTTTTTGTTTGGGCCGGGCCGGGCTCGGGCCGAACTTTTAATTTTTGTATCGGGCCGGGCCGGGCCAAATTATTTTTTGTATGGGTCGGGCCTGGATATTTCGGCCCGTGCAGACCTCTAGCGTGAGGTATATGGCGCTAGTTGCTTGACAGTTGTGATAAGAAAAGAAAATGGCGACTGCACAGGAGAAAGCGAAGTGTGTATAGTGGTTAGCTGAAACAAAATCATAGATAACCGTGCAAAGAAATTTTCCCCGTATGTACCATAAAGATTCACCAAGTATGCCTTCAATTTATGCATGGCTGCAGATGTTCAAACAGACAGAAAATGTTGAGCATACGAAAAATTACGGCCGACCACCGACATTAGAAGACAGCTCGAAATTCTCGTGCTACTATCGGAACTCACGTACATTGAAGGTACTGTAAAAAAAACTCTTAGATATCGTCATTCTTTTGCAGCAAACTGTATTTCATTTCACCTGTTAGTATTTTTGTTATTAATAGACCGGGAGCCGGTAGCACAGACAAGCACATCATCGAGTTCACGGCTGAAATTCCAGAATTAGTTAAAACTCGATTCAAATATTAAAATGCAATCGGTCTGCCATGTCATATCTTGGTGGAAAACACCTTAAAACCCGATTTTAGCGGTTGACTCGTAGGTTTATCATTGTGTTTTCCTGCACCCAAAGGTATGAAAACATGGAAGACTGGGAGCAGGAACACACAATGGTAAACCTACGAGCCAACCGCTAAAATCGGGTTTTCGGGTGTTTTCCACCAAGATATGACTTAGCAGACCGATTGCGTTTTAATATCCGAATCAAGTTTTAACTAATTCTGGAATTTCAGCCGTGAATTCGATGAGGTGATTGTCTGTACTGCCGCCTCCCGGTCTATAATGTTTAGAATGATAAAGACCTTTCTCGGACACGCTGTATATAAAGATAGATTTTTGACGAATTTGAAAAAAGAAAAAAATAATAATAACTATTTTTTCCTCCGGTGATTTAAAACAACTCAATGCGAGAAAAATATGTATTTGATTCAGGATAAAAGTGTTATTTATTTGAAAGCCATTTTTTTATCATAAAATTATCCCATAAATGTTTCACATGTTCCTAGATTTCGTTATTAAATTTTAACTTAATTACTCAAATAAATGTAAATTTAAAGTTGTTTTTAAGTAAAATTTTATAATCTCATTTATGAATTTTATTCTATTTTAAAATGAAACAGTTTGGAAGTTATTAAAAATTTAAATTTAACTTTTTTTTTCTCTTTGAAGGAATTGTTATAACCAATTTCTTAATTGTAAACGCAATCATCAATCGTCCTTAAAAAAAAAAAAAAAATCAATTGGATTGCAGCCGTTGGTATAGGATAATTGTCCATTTAACTAATGCTAAAGTGCCATTGAAATCATTCTTAACTGAAAAGCGTTTGAAATTTTTAGATATTGAAATTCGGATATTTTTTTTCTTTCTATATAACACAGAACACAAATGTCACATTAAATCTGAAATTGTGCAAAAAGAGAAATAATAATAATCATTCTGAACAAATTAAAAATACATGTAATTATGTGCTTGCATGTGATTTTCCTGAATCGAGAAGTTATATCTTTTCTCCACCAGATGGCGGATTCGCCTCGCCAACTAACGTGGCGGTGATCAATGCCAAAACTCGACTTCTTGAGTCGAAACCCAGTCCAGCGCGTCTATGCGTAGTCAGAGTTTTCCATGCCTGACTGTTGTATTAGAAGGAGTCTTCAGTGTTGAATTCAGACACTTTTCTCCGGGAGGGATTTCAGTGGCTACGGGGTGGAAATTGCACTTTTTAACCATTAAAAGTATAAAATTTCAAATCTTCCGGGGGGGGGGGGGCTTCCCCTCGGGCCACCCCCTCAATTCAACACTGGGAGTCTTCACATAACTTTCACGCGACTAAACTCGGCCTGGATCGCTTCTCCAGCGTTCTTGCAGAAATTTTCTATGCCCTGAAGAGTGCGGTAGTGGTTCTAAACCTAACTTTCCACTGCTTTAACATTTGTTGTGTTGTTTAACATGCGCATGATCCTCTCAAATGGAATCGATCGGCGACCACCCGTAATTCACTGTGGAAGCTCACCGAAAGCAAAGCCTTTTTTTTTGGGGGGGGGGGGGGGGGGACGAACCTAGCCAAGGCGTGTCTATGCATCAGGGACCAAGTTTCTTTGCAGTCCCGGGTTGGCGAGAAGCCCCTCTTATCGCACAAGCGATAACCGCGACAGAAGAGCTAAGCATTTCCTCCTCCCCTAGGACTTGATATTTGCACGCCGCAGGAAAGCAAGAGTCGTCGGGGGAGCTCAGCAAATGGCCTAGGGACCAGTTCCTCTTATGGGGTTCCGGCGACGAAAGCCTTCGGGTGTCTTCTGGCGATTCATCAGGTATCTTCGTGGAGGTCTTCTCTGATTATAGGAACCTCCGCGTATCGTAGCGACCTTTGTCGTCACCACTTGGTAGAATCGGTGTGATGCACAGATGGCAGTGCACCGACGACCATAGCGCATACAAGGAGCAGCCCCTGGTCGTGCGTTTTATATGTCCCTCAGGACATGGGTATGGCAGTTGAGACGCTGAAGGGCGCCACTCAGGCTCCTGGCGGCACAGCTCAGTTTTATCAGTAGGGTAAAACGTTTGTCGCGAAAGAAATAACACCACTATTTAAACAATAATAATCATTCCAAATGTTGTATAGTTCTATGATTAGATATTTTTTATTGCTATAAGTCTTAAAAATATGCAACAAAGTTTCTTGTTTGAAAATAGCGGTATAAAAATTGTTTGGTGCAATTTTTTTTGTGGCAATCCCTAAAAAGTAGTATAAGTTTTATAACAAATAGAAAACGTAATAATATAACAGAGTAGAGTTTCCAAGTTCTAAAGAAAAGAAAAATCAGGAGATTTTCTCTAATAAATTAGTCATTTGCTCAATGCAAAACTTTTTAAAAAATTGTAGAGATATATAATGGAAATTTAATTAATTTGGAATAATGTTCGATTAGTGCTGAAGATTTTTTTTTTTTTTACACCACTGTAGCATGTACAGTAAAAAAAGCTTTTGGCGAAGAAAATGGCATTAGGCTTCTTTAACATAGTTTTAAATTAATAATAAATAACAAGATAGATTTTGTCTTCCCATGAAAATACATAAAATAACAGTTATGCTCTTAAATAATTTTTATTCGTATCTCAATTGTTTCTAAATATGGATTAATGATTATGTGTCTCGGGGCACACATTAAAGGTTGCCAGGCCACATGCGGCCCGCGGGTTGAGTATGCCTGCTCTAAATAGATCACATGCGATACTAGACTACAACAGTAACTTTCGGGTTAGACCGCTAGAAACAGACTCCTTTCGTGCATCACGTGACTCAAGCGGTCTTAAAAAAAGACGCATGTAATCGTGGCAGCCTATCTTTTTCATCAGTCTCGACCACCAGCATGTGATTGGCACTTTAGCTTTAGGACTACTATAATACAGGAGTTTTACTTCCGTTGCTGGTTTATTTGGGTGGCAGAAACCATTTCTATCCTAGTCTGCTTTCCCATTCCGCTGTTTTGTGGTACTTTTTGAATATTTTATTAAAAAATAAAATTTTAAACAGCGAGTTATATGGCGGTAAGCAAACTTTTTTTTAGGTGTGTGGAGGGGGGGGGGAGATATTTCAGATGCTTATTTATTTATTATTACTAAAATGC